>ADNK01001059.1:0-14457 GCA_000320545.1 Bigelowiella natans CCMP2755 | reverse complement strand
TTCCTCGTCATCATCATCATCATCATCATCATCATCATTGCAACAAAACAGACTTCTACCATGGGCGGGTTGTTGTTGATAATGGGAAGGTTGATCGGTGAATCCCCCCAAGGCACGACCCCCCCCCATTTGGTTTTGCATGTTCTCCAGCATCGGACGGAACATCTGCCCCATCGGCGTGCTCAGAGCCACCCGCGGTAGGTCTTGGGTGGAGGAGGAGGAGGAGGAGGAGGAAGAGTTAAGAGGAAGGATGAGGAAGAGGTGGGTTCTTTCAGCGAGGAGGGCTGGTATCATCGATGTCATCATCTCCACTTATCATCATCAGATAGTATAGCCTGGCGGTTCTGCTGCTTCTGACTACTACTACTACTACTACTACTACTAGTACTAGTACCTGTGATGTGCTTTGGAATCGGCCTGTCTAGCAAGAAGTTGGAGACGGCATCAGAGAAGTTGTTGCAGTTGTTGGTGAGTAGGTTGTAGGTGCGGGGGCTGTACTGGTCGGCGACGGAGCGAAGGAAATCGTGAAAAACGTCCTGCGTAATGTACGTGACGCCAAGGGGGAGGCGTTGGACAGGGCTCCTGAGACGACGACGACGACGACCACCGACACAACATCAATAGCACCCAATACTAAAACAAGCATACAACAAATATTACGCTACTACGCTCTCTTTTGTCGGCGTTGCTGTCGCCATTAGGAACCTAATCGCGCTCGCTGTTACTACGTACCTCATGCGCGGTGTGTGTGTTTTATTTCATCATTTATGAGTATCGAAGCCATGGCTAGGTTTATCGTTTTTTAAATTTGTTCGATGGGCTATCTCTTTTTTTTCTAAATCGATGAGTTTGTCTGTCCCTAAGATCGCTACCCAGCTTGTGTCATTCCAGGCGATGAAGCTTGGATGCCGCCACCGTAGAAATACTCCGACCCGTAAACTACCACGCCAGTGTGCCATATCCCATCGATCTGTTTTCCTGACGACATGTTGCAGATATAGTGACGGCGACAATGACGATGATACCACAGCAATAATGATACCGTCGATGATAATTATGAAGATGATGATAATGATTATGAAATGGTAAATGATGAGGATGCGTCATTGGAAAGGCTGAGTAGATGGTGGACTTTAACAGGATCATGCTCACGAGGAGAGGTATGCTGGTACCTAAAAGTCCCATGGACATCGCTTTCGCCATCCCCTGGCTCAAATCGTAGAGGTAAAGCTCCACCTAGCAAGTTGAAAGGCGTTCGTATGCTCGTACGTCTAGTGCGTGTTGTGTTGCGTGGAGTAGCGGTGTGCGTTTCGATCGTCTGTTGTCTAAATGTTTGCGTTTCTTCACAAGACAATCATATGATAATCCATGCGTACATTAAAAAAATTAGCATCATCTACCTTATATCCCTTCTCCTCCTTCTCAGGGATCTTCTTTTTCTCGGTGCTCATTTCCTTGCTCATTTACGTGTTTCTGCGAAGAGACAGAACATAATCGGGTTGGATTTAGACTTGGAGCTGCACAAGCGTAATGAAATGAGAATAGAATCTCAGTTTTGAATTGTAGGAAAAATTCTTTCGGGCCCGGAGGCGAAAGGGCTCCCGATAGCCGAGTGCAATGCAACTTAATGTGCTTCTCACACCTCACAAGTTGAAACGGAGAATCAGGTAATGGATGTCGACATTCAAACACAGACAGTCGCACAAACTATGTGGAGTTGCGTTGAGCCTGTTTTGCCCCAGCCCTCCTACCCCACCCCTGAGTCGTACATCTACGAGTGTGGACGAAGAAGACCACGAGATTAGGAAGCACACACCTAATGCGAAAAGCTAAAATTACGAAAATTATTTTCAGTATTTTTCGGTATAGCGAAAATTCGAACAGTGGCGGCTTCAAGGAAACGCATGAATTTTATCGCTAGATCTGCACGAAGATGATGTCGTAGTGAGAAAAAGGAATCTTAGTAAAAAAGGCAGTAGGAAGATTGGGATTTACCAACTGATCATTGTTCTTTGTCATAGATCTAGAACTCAAAAACCATGGAAGTACCAACAAAAAACACGGCGGTTTCGAAGATTCCCGCCCCATCCACTCCCCGAGAGGTGCGGAAGAGGATCCAATCTGTTACTTTGAAATATTTACGGACATGGAATTTCAGATGGAGAGAGAATGCTTCCTGGGAAGTAAGCGCAAATTCCTAAGAAAAATAGCCGAATGAATGTGGCATTTGTGGCATGTTTGCAATGCATTGTGTTGTTGTGTTCACTTGTTCACTGTGTTCACACGCCCAGATGTTGCCTTAAAATGTTGAAAATTTTACTAATTCGTGATATCTATGAACTATGAACAAATAGTGATGAACATTTTGAAATGATAGATCGACGGAGATGATGGAGAGGAGTTCGACATTAGAAATCAAACACAAACTTCCCGTGAAGTCTCAGATTGTGACTCAAATTCTTTGAGGGATAGCTTGGCTTCTAACGTAAGTGAATCAAAATTTAAATTTACTTGAAAAAATAAAAATCGTCTTGTGTGATTAGGACGAACGAATAAGCGAATCAGACAGCGAATCTTACAGCCGTTTTGGAAGCGATCAATCTAATGTGATGAGTGATGAAATGTTATTGCATGTCACGTTGTTTTGAACTTGTATTTACGATTCAGGAATCAGATAATGAAAGTGACCTGTTTGATGAGTGGACTTCATTGTTTGGGGATTGGAAGACTCAAGTGGGTAGGGAGTCAAAGTCGATAGTATCAAAGTTGAATGAAAGAACCCTGATGAAGCATGGAAGAATCCTTCTCTGCTTAAAAGCAATTTATCGCAATATGAAGACAAATTCTCGAGTAACTCAGGTTGACTTTCAGAGACCAAAATCAATTCAAACGTGATTGCACTATTTATTCAGAGGGATCTATATTATCAATTTATTCAAAACTTTGAAAGTCAAAACCAGCTCAATGAAACGATATATCATGTGTCTTGCATCCTTTGGTTGCCAAGACATGAGCTTGGAATAGTCGCTACTCCACGAGGCCTCGTGTTTGGAGATGTGGCAATGGAATGTGATGAAGAAAGGTGTCGTGCAGTCGTGCCTGTGAGTCTGATGTCAGATGTCAGATTGTTGACATTGAAATGTCTTACATCCGTATCGAATATGAAGATATTTGATGTACCAAAGTCATGAAATTGTGTTTAAAGATGGGATTGTAGATCTACAAGGCAACTGATCACATCATCAGTGATGAACTCAAACTTCACTTGCAGCTCATTTGGTGCCAAGGCCATCATTGTCGTCGAAAAGGTTAAGACTATCGAAATCTCGGCAGAAAGAGCATTGCATCATCTCAGCAGCCTCTAGAGCCTAGATCTTTAGCTTTATCTTTGCATCTTTGTTTAGGAAGGAATTTTTAATCGTCTTGTTGAAGATAACTTCATCAAAGTGAGTTGCAATTCATACTACAATTGAACTATTGTTGCCTTCCGGTGATTGCTACACACCTTGCATAAGCGAGTTCCAAGTGTCATTGTCACTGGCCTCGGATATCCACCACTATATGTCCGGGTGCTTGTGCACAAAATCGAAACTAAGTTACGGCTGCCGGTGTTCGGACTTTTTGATCATGGACCACATGGAATGGCCATCCATTTAACATATAAGGTTGACATACTGAGCAGCGAGAGATTTTAGATTCTGTGTGTGCATGATTAAATTGATTTCAACAAGTTTAGGCTGGATCACGGCGGTATGGGGATCTGTATGCCATTAAAAATATGAAGCTGGTTGGACTTTTAAGCAAGGATCTGTCTGAGTTGAAACTAAGTACACACCCTTTGACAAAAAGAGATGTGCAACTAGCAAATTCATTGCTTGCTGAACATCCCTTGGTGCGTGAGAATGACAATTACAGTTCAGAGTTGAGGGAAATGCTCAAGTCAAATAGAAAAGCAGAGCTTCAGTCTCTTTACGAGAATTCATGCAGATTTTTAGCGGACGAATTTCTGCCATCACGCATTTTGCAACGTCGCTTCATCTAGATCATGCTGCCACTGTGTTTCATTGCGTGCAGGGTCACGTTGTCCACACGCGTGGATCAAGATCTGTGGCATCTGGAAAGTTTTGATAATTCATCATCATCTGCTCTGCAGTCTGCAGATCCCTCGCATGATGGACAGCAGCGCAATGACATCGCATGCTAGCATCGTATCACATGCAATGCATTGCGCATGCACCATACACATCACATCCACAATCCTTCGCGCATGATGGTAATTTCACTCTACCAAAGCCATCATTCGATCATCTGAGCAAGTTCAAATTCAGAAAGAAACATGCTCGAACCAAAAATTCGCAACATTTCAGTGTAGATGAGTGGACGTGCGTGCGCGTCGCAAGCCGAACAATCAATCACGTGTTTCTGACGCTACTATTTACAAGCACATGCGTGTTGTCGACATGCAAGCGCTAGCGCGCTCCGCTGAACAGATGCAAACCATGCTAGAATGTGCCAAGACTGATGAGTGTGGTGTGTCGAGCTGATGATGCACGATGCTGCTGCATGAGGATCGAATCGAAGGGGCATGTTGCGGCGAGCACAATCTAGCAATGAAAAGGGGGCGACATACTAGCAGAAGACGACATGTGCGTGCGTGGATTCACGGGATTATTGGTCGATGGCTTTGTAACGTACGTGATCACTGCTAGACTGTCTCCATCTGCAGCTGGTTTCGCCAGATGAAAAAATTCTGACTACTTGCCGATCGCTGCGTGCTGCACTGCAAAGTGCCTATCGCTACGTGCAAGATGAGCATGCACATGTGCTGTCTGAAATTAAGACATCGTTTACTGCTGTCACAGATTACAGATCGAGATGACATTACGTACATGCCTAATCGAAAAGCTATGAGGTTGCTGAGCTGTTACCCTTGGTTGTGGGTATTCCCTGATCGTTCAGACTTTTTTCTTCATTGTTATTCTGGGAAACGACAGTCCCTCTGTCAGGCTGCCTTCCATTTTTCTTCAGTTTGGGTAGCTTATTTTCCTTACGAGACGGCACTGGTTGACCCAATATGCTGCTATCTACACCAGAGCCGTTGGCAACGGTTGTCGTTGAACTCTTTGTACCTTTGCTCTCATTACTTCTGCCACCCCTTTTTTTTAAGTTACCATCACTTATGTTTTTGCGGACTACAAGCTCTAGAGAGTCTACGCGGTGGCTAACTCTCCTCACATCTTGGAGAACGTCGTGAACTTTGTTGTCAAGAGCATCTAGCTTCAGCACCACCTTCTCTAGCATGAAGGCTAAACGATTGTTGTCAATTAATGTCTCTTCCTCAGTCACTCTTGATGCAGATACTGGTACATTCAAGGACTGCAATTCGGATGGGGGACCTCGAACAGGAACCACTATCTTAGGTCCTGAAGTCAAAATCCTAAGTCCCTGCACATTCTCCTTACTGCCGCCATCCTTGTTCGGTGGTTCGCAAAATTGGATGTTGTTAGAACCATCTATCGCTGTGACCGTACAGGACAGGTCTTGCTGAGTTTGACTAAAATTCAACTTTTTAAAATTAAATCGAGGAGATGAACCTAAATTATCAGGCTGCGTTTCGGCCGCCAACCCAGTGTGTGTGTGCGCTCTTTTAAATTTTAATGGTGACGCCTTCTTGGAGTCCATCTCGAAACCCGACTCAATGCTCTTGTGCCTCTGTAAAATTGTCGACATTCGACGAATCTGGGATGGGACCCGGATCTTCTTACGCTTCTTTTTACTCTCATTCCGCTTGCTCTCTTTTATGGCTGGGCTGGCCATTGGTGAGAGTGGGTTCAGCAGATCCGGCTTGATTGCGTTGATCTTTTTTTTAAGCTTTAAGGATAAAGATAGTAAGACGATAATGATTTAGAACATGTAGAGATTATTACGTGTCTCACTCTATATTCCTAACGTGTCTGAACATCTACAGGCATGGCATTGTGCAGAGCAGAAAATATCACTGTATTACACCACACACTATTCCCTCCCTCTCTCGTGCGGTTACTTCACTTACATGATACATGCTCTTAGATATTTCCTCGACAATATTAAGCGTAATCTGTGGACCCTGCAAATCCTTAGTGCGGTTCTTTTTCTTCTGTTTATAGTGACGGAATTGCTGCGTTTGGCGGATTACGCATGATTTGAGGTACGCTATGTATGCCCAGTTGCGTTTCCTGACTTGAGCCGCCCGTAGGCGTACCAATGCTGTCAGAACATTAGCAGCATAGTGCTTCTGAAGGCGATGAGCGTCCACGTTATCCATAAATTCGATCATCTTCGCCTCGTAAGGCTTAAGGTTGGTAAGCATGCGTACGATGGTCGCGACGAGTATAGCGTTCATGATAGCGTAGAAGAGAATAATCATCATAGCCACAAAGCGCCCAAATGGAGTCACAGGGGAGATATCGCCATAACCGACCGTAAACCCAGTAATTACCGTCAGATAGACGCAAGGTGTGTAGTATGCAAGGTGCGCGTTGACCTCTCGCTCACAGTAGAACAAGCAGTAGGCGAGGCTGATAAAGAAGAAAAATAAGAGGTTAAACTCGTGGGTACATGAATGTGTTTGCGTGTGCCATATAAAGGAACATGAACGCACGCACACAGGGCAAACAAATACAGCACGCGCAAACCATCCGTTTGAGCAATAACAATTCGATATGGGTTGCCATTCATTCATCTCTCCTCTTCCCCCCTCCTTCCTTCAAAGTTCCCTATCTATCAAATAGGTCACCTAAACGTAAAGTACGCGTAAAGCGAGACAAGGAGTGAAATGGGGTGCCACGTGATAAGATTGCGGATGAGGAAAGACTGGTTGAAACTGAAGTCGAACCAATGGCCGACAATCTTGAGCCCCGGCCGATAGAAACGATGCTTTATGGCGCGAAAGAGCAGGTACATCCGGCATAATCCAATAAGAGAGAAGACATTCTTGATTTTGTGCGATTGGCTCTGCAGGTCATCAGCACCATACGAGCCGCGCTCCTCTAGCGTGTTGTCGATGTAGTAGTTGACGAAGGGGTAGTCGATCACGAGTGTTACTATAACCTAAAGTGATGAGATATATAAACACTTTGTTGGGGAACTCCTCATGTTTACATTAGCGTGCATGTGATACGGTGGTACGCTTTTTTGGTGTGTGAAGTCTTTTCGTAAGTGTGTGCGTGCCGTCATTTCGCAACCATTCGGGGAAAACGCTTCATTTCATGGAAACGTTGGGAATGATCATCGCACCTCTATCAAAAAGTAGAATAGCTCGTATGTCTGCCAGAAGGCCAGAGAGGCCATAAAAACCTCACTCAGTGAGAGTAAATGATGGGAAAGACTGTAATAGTCGTAGAGATAGTACAGATGTACGAAGGTGTTGAAAAGCATAACACATCGTAGGAAGTTGCCCACTTTTGTGAAACCGCTATTTTCAACCTCCTTCTGACATATTAGTATACACATTCCGAAGAGAGCTATAAAGAAAAGCCGAATTGTATTTTTCCTCAGCTCAAGGTAAACATAGTGGTACGAGTACATCATCCAGTTCATTGTGTACCTAAATTTGAACACTCGTTATTTTTCATCATCACTGACATAAACAAGAAAGTAGGCATAGTTATGGACAACAGTCCGTATTACAGGTCATCTTATCAATCAACTCAGTATTAGCAACACTGCATTGAATACCATGCACTTAAGCTATCCACACACACACACACACACACACAAACACACACACACACACACATTCGCGCGCGTACATATATAGGGGGGAAGGGGGGGGGGGGGGAGAGAGAGAGAGAGAGAGAGAGAGGGAGAGATAGAGAATATGATCGTCTATGCTAGGTAATACCGCGGGTACGGGATGGGTGGATGGCATCCAAACTGCACGGAGTCCGGAGGGTCATCGTCATGAAATAGCTCTGAGTTCTCAGCTGTGTTTTCAACAATTTTCTCTTTTGAATCACAGTAAAGGCTTTCATTTATCCCCTCATTTTGGAAGGTCGCTGTGAGGGAATCACCTCCAAAGGATTTCATTTCAATCGGTGTCGGAGAAACCGGGTGAACTCGCATGATTATGGCAAATTGTAAAACTTTTGTATGTGCCAGATCTCGTGACCGACTCTGTTAAATCGCGTACCTACCGAGCGCGAAAAAAAATCGTAAATAAGATATACGTTATTTTGCAACAAGTGCGAATCTAGGAGCGTGCGCAGAATACGGGTCACTTGTTGATGAAGCGAAAGAAAGAGTTCCTACCTATGTTTTGTCGTTCCGAAATTACGTGTGTTTTGAATTGGGTGCACAATAAATTACCACATTTTCAACGCAGCCCAAGAGGTTGACAACGACAGAATCATATCTTCCACATCTGCAGTTGAAAGTCAGTTTAGTTCCTCAAACTCGAAACCAATATTATCATAAAAGGATTCCTTCCATTTCTCATTCGAAAGCAAGGGAATTTGTGTGCAGCCATCAGATGAGCCCACATGATTTTCTAAAGTTTGACGAATTGTGAAGAGAAGAATTTTCGTGCACATACCTCCGGGAATCCCACTGTGATCTAGACAATATTTAGTGGTGATGCCATGAACGGGAGGGAGAAGGCAATCGTTAATAATAGTGTACATACAGTGAATCAGAGTGAATCAGTTACATGTACATTCCCTTCGAGATTAGCGACATAACAATTCACGGCATTTAATTAATGCGACATCAAAATTATGCTCAAAATAATCAAAATGTGTCTTGGAGGGCATCGGTTTCGCACAAGCCAATCTGATCAAATTTGTTTCTTTGGTTTCCGTTTCTAGGCGACAAGGCAAAGAATGCAGACGTAAGAATTTATGCGACAACGAATAATATGAAAAATGAACGTGAATTGGAAGGGCTCAACGACTTTCTCCTTTTTGACCACTCTCGTTGATTGAGAAGGCCACGAGTTCACGCGTGACCTGTGATCCTTGACACTGCATTTCGTGCATTGCAAGCGTCTTGTCACACTTTAGAAATGTAGTTTTTCATCATTGTTCTCATTGTTCAACCGCTCCTGTGGAACTTCTTCATTCATTCATTCATTCGGGCTTCGAACTTGTCCACGTGGGCCGGCTGGTGTGATGAGCGCGCTTGGCTTGCTCCCCTTGTCGATGAGCTTGTCAGAAGTCCAGCTTGCCAGCAGTCCAGCAGTGCTTGCAGCACACGTTGTTAGCATGTCGAATGAACACGAATCTTGAACCTTGCACTCATTCACTCGTTCGTGCTGTCAGTGAGAGCTGGAGAGGCTTCCTGAGGAACGTGGATGCCTTGATCAGAACTCCCAACCGTCTCCACTGACTTCACCTTCCTAGTTTCTCTGCGCACTTGCTCAGTCCTAGAAAGAAAGAAAAAAAGAAAAAAACTTTGTTGATCTGAGTCTCTTTGTGACGTTCAACATCATGCACAGGATGCACGCTGCGCTGCCAACGTGAAGTTGCGCCTCAAGCAACACGCGATTGAAACTGGATTGGAGCATGCAACCGCCAGGGCGATGAAGCACAGAGCTAGAACTGAACTGTCAAAAGCTCTCCGAAAGACATGATTTTCTCTGAAACGTCCAAAGTGACAACACACGTACGTGGAATGTTGAGGTTTGTCGCCAAAGACTAGCGGAAAGCAGGCAAGTGAACCAACGACAAATGAGCCATCAAAGACACATGTTGGGAACAAGCTTCAATGTTTTTCACCGTTTCACTGACTCATGGCCCTCGTCTGCCCTGGACTTTCTCTTGTTTTTTTCTTTTTTTGCTTTTTCTAGTTTGAGGTGGTTGTTGTGGTGTGGAGACACTGCTAGCTCACGTTCTGGCGTTGCACACGTTGACTGATCGACAGGATGACATACGATGACAACGCATTGCTGCACAAAAAGCACATGAGATCGAATGTGAATCTGCGCCACGCTGGCACGGAGCACACGACACAACACACAACCCAGACAAGTGAATCAGCTGCAACTGGAACAGTCGCATCCTCGCGCACGCACACATGCTAGCATGCATGCTCAAAGTGAGCGATGATGATGGATGACTAGTGATGCAATGTGCATGTGCGGTTTGTTCTGACGACAACTGTGAGGCGACGATTCGTTCGCACGCGACAGCCCCAAATCGCATCGCAATGATCGATGGAAACACGTGTGGTGTGTGGGCACACGATGTGATCGATGCAATGAGTCAATGTGTGCAATGCACACACACACGCACACGCGTGATGGTGTGGCGCATCGGATCACACATTCACAGGTTGGAATCAATGACATGCTTGAATGTGGCAACAGCCATGACAAGCATGTGGATGCTGTGCATGCACGTTGTGTTCAAATGGCCACATGGGCACACAGCACAAAGCCTCCCGCATGCGTGGATCGGATGCAAGGGACACAAATTCACGAATCATTGTGTGTTAGTTTGTTCGTCATCGCACAGTCAATTGTTCACACATCACGTCGTCATGCCTTCTTCCAGCAGCACACATGTTCATCACAAACACAGGAGCAGATTTCACTCCAACCGCAGAATCATTCAGAATCTGCTTGTTGTAGATGCCCCAAAAATCGCATTTCCATCGGTGGACATTCACATCGGACGCGGAAAAACACAGGAACAAACAGCACAGTCATGAATCAATGCACAGATGCCCAATGAAACCTCACCGCAATGATGATGAAACATCACCACAGAAGCAATCTTCACAGGATCCTCCACAAGAACCACATGCTGATCCCCAGCTCTCTTCGTCATCGGAGCAGCATTTCAACCATCGGTTGCAATCGCAAAAATTTTTGCAAGGGTCAAAAAGTAGCAGTGGGCACAAATCGTTGCATCGACCCTGCATGAAAATTGTTTTTGAGATTCTGTGAAAATGTCAGATGCAACGTGGATTACATCTTCTTTCCCGCAGCAAATCTCACAAACTTCTGTGCAACATCCATTGGTGACGAATGGGAAAAAGCTGCACCATGTCAGATCCTTGATGAGGAGGCAACCACAACCGAGACCTGAGCCTGGTTTGCCTGATTTCTCTCCATCACCGCCTTTGAGCACGGCATGAAACTCAGTTTCATCATGCGTGACGTTCCTCACTGGAACAGCAATGGTCATCCCATCATCCATCGTGTCCTCAAAATTCTGCTGAAACAAATCATCAATGAGCCTGCATTCCGAATGTGGAGCGCTTTCTGATCAACGCACACACACACACACACACACACACACACACACTCGCACGCACACGCGTGCATCCACGGACATGTCTGCACACAAATGGAAACAACATGCGCATGCATGAGACCCAGGGACGTGCAACACTGACTCGAATGGTGAGAGTCCCTCCTACCAACGTTTGTGCTTTGCTAGTTTGGGGCGGTGCATTGGTGAGTGTTGCTGTCGGAAATGACATTTTCTCATCGATCATTGATGCCAGTGGCCATTTTAGTGGACAGACACATTGTGCAGCGCTTCTGTTGCCCTGCCTTGCTGCGACAAGCATGCTGCCGGGTTCCTAGGAGAGCATCAAAGCTGGCGAGCAGCACGTTGTTGGAAGACCTTGACAATACCGATTGTCCTCGTTTGTACTAGCATTTTTGGAAACATCTCCATGTCGCAGGGACCAAATGATCGACGGTTTTACAATTGCCACGGAACGAAGAAAAGAACAGCCAAACGAAGCAGCGTGGTGCCCGTGCTCACTCCGATTGCGATCAAAAGTTTGAGTCGCACTTCGGAATTACCTTCTAATTTTAGCCAGAATCGCATGCGGATTTGATTCCGCGATCCTTTCGAAGTTGGGAAGAGCTACATACAACGACGATGGCGACCGAGATGAAGGAGCACCCCACCGTTAGCGGCCCTGCGGAAGCGCAAAATATCAACCCTGGTGATGGTGGTAGCGTGGATCACGTGCCTCATCCGATTCTGCTACGTCGTCACAGCATTGTACGTGAAACAATGATGACTCTGTGAATGCTTACATAATGCTTTACATGCCTTTGTTTCACTAGGGGCGCATCGTCGTATCGACCCCTCCACACAAGCGGGGTTGCCACCCAGTGCATTCTTGCGTCGGATGTCTTTCTCGTTTGATGGTAAAAAGGAGTTGGAGGAGAGAGCTTTAACTTGTGTTCGTAGATTTTCACAATAAATTAAGCAGGACTACCTATATCCTCATACACCTCACATGGCAGCATATGTACTCAGCGTCTTACATGTCCCATAATCTACTAGACATTAACCAGTCCACATTTAGATGTTATTACCGCACACCATCATCGCAATGACATACTGTGCCTGATCAGGTTCACTTCCCGGTTTCCGTGATGACGGGCATTCTGCTCATCCTCGTATTGTAATTCGGACTGATTTTTATTCTATGAAGAGAGAATATTGATATCAAATTTTGGATAAATTACTATTTGAATTCCTATCAGCGTCATCGTCACTAGGTATCAACTTAGTGGACTCATCTATCGCTCCGTGTATGTGCTCCTACAGAATCACCGTTTCTGGAATGGCAGGAGGCTCTTTTACATTTGTCGATCCAACTATCTTTGATTGGGTGGGGAGCAGGATTCGTTGTAATAGTAGAAGTAAAAGTAGAAACGGTTTAATAAATTCCTTCAATACCCAGCACTTTGCTGTCATCATCCTGCATAATGGCGATCCTCAAACTCTCTCCTTAACTTAACAAACAGGTGGTGCCAAATGGCCGCGCTTCCCTGGACAACGAGGCGGTGAATGATGCTGAGAACAGGTATTAACTTTCACTTTTTGTAAAAATCAACGTGTGCTTCGGGCTTTATCTTGTGTCGTGAAGTGCACTTCCTCCTAGCATAATCATGACTCTACACGGTCATGCTCACAGTCAAACAGCTGATGTCGCTCACTCCTCCTCCTCCTCCTACTTCTCCTCCTACTCCTACTCCTACTACTACCACCATCTAATGTAATTCGGGTCGTTGACAGAGCCTCTCAGGGGTTCACCCTGACTCGCGGAACCGACTCGTCGAGGGCACGCTTCTGGATGACATTCGAATGGGGAGGGTATCAGAGTAGTAGTAGCAGTAGTAGTAGTAGTAGTAGTTAGAAGTAGTACTCTGTAGGACGTGCAATGTTACTCGCTCCGCTGCCTGCTGCGGCCAAACTCCAATTCGCTTATTGCAACGTCATCATCCCATTGATTATCGATCAGCGGTGACATCTTCAACGCCAAAAACGTGCAATCTATGTGCGAGACCGAGCAGATCTTCCTCACTGGAAGGTAGTAAGAGAGCTTCAACTCGCTTGCCGCTACTATCATCATTAGCCGAGATGAAGCAAAAACAATGAGACCGCCATTTTTCTTCGATCTGAGAATACGGATCGCCGCTATCCGTCTTCCCGTCCGTCCCCACCAGCCAATGCTAATCACGATATCTTTTTCTTTCTTGATGTAGCGACTACACCGACTTCTGCCTCCTGCAAAGCTCATCTTGCGCAGAGCCGACATGTAGGATGATGATGATGATGATGATGACGACGACGACGACGATAATAACGATGGTGACGATGGTGACGAAGAACAAGAAGATAGGAGGGAAATAAGAATGGGGAGACGAAGTGACGAAGGACGGGGGGAAGAAAATCGTCAGTACTGAATTCTGCTATTCATGCTGATGAACGTGACTAGTTGATAGCAACAACATCATCACCATCATCATCATGGATGCACCTCTCTCTCTCTCTTTCAGTCACCATATCCCACGTTTTCTATGGGACTTCGAACGTGTCTTCCTGCCCTCTCCTCAACAGCACAGCCGTCAGTAACAGGTCGTATGAGGCGATGAGGGAGGAGGTGGTGGTGAGATTGATAATGGTGGCGTCTATGTAAATTTCTTCGGTCTTTTCCCTATTGTTAGCCTCGTGTTACTCCAACTATAATATATAATTTATATTTATATATATATATATATATATATATATATAATATAAATATATGGATTCGTAGAAAATTTAACACCACAACAAAGCTTTACACAGAATACTCTATGACCTGTTTTTGTTACGTTTTAGCGGAAGGGGGGCAGGGGGGGTTGGGAATGGTGGTCGCCTCCGTTGCTGAGTACAGATTGTGACCGTGTTTGATGCAAAAAGATGTCGCTTCTTTGCCGTTTGGAAGTAGCATGGATGTTCTTGTTGTTTTTAAAATGTTTAATATTCCTTCTCCTCCTCTTCCTCCTCCTCCTCCTCCTCCTCCTCCTCCTTTTGCAGGGCCGAAGAGCTTTATGCTGGTGTGAGTAGTAGCGATCCAGACGTAGCCGCATTCTCGTCTTTCTTTATGGAGGTAGGTAGGTATTGTTTGTCCCATAGTGCGTGGACCGGCTTCAAAATAAGAGCTCAAGTCGTCGTCCTCTATATT
>ADNK01001060.1:0-17417 GCA_000320545.1 Bigelowiella natans CCMP2755 | reverse complement strand
GGGGGGGGTCGTGTAGACCTCTGAGGTTCGTTGCTTTTTCCGTCATCAAACACCTGTATTTTTCCAAACATCATCTTACATGTGTTGGCGTCGTGATCCTCCTTCTCGCAGGGGTGCAGACCTTCTCCAGCTGTTCGAAGCGATGGGATCTTACATCTCCGAGCCTAACTTCAAGAAGTAATCCAGCCATCCACTTGTTATTCATTCAATTAGATTTATTCATTATGATACTCGGAACAACCCTTTCTAAGAATTTGAAAATAAAAACTACGTCTGGAAAGTGGAGATATATTTTCTTCTCCCTCCCTCCCTCTCCTCCTCCTCCTCCTCCTCCTCCTCCTCCTCCTCCTCTCCATCTTTCGTTCGTCATCTTCGTCGCGCCCTGCCAGTATCATCATCATCATCATCATCATCATCATCATCATCATAGGTTCGAGATGAAGCACTTGACCAACATCGCCTCAAGACTGAAAGAGAAGCACCCTGACGTCCCTCTTATGGTCAGTTGCGTGCTGCCACCTGCTACTGTAGATGCTGCTGCTGCTGCTGCTGAAAATGTTGGAGGCTGCTCTGTGGTGGTGTGAAGTATTGATCTCTTTCCTCTTAGGTTTTCGCCCGCGGCGCGCAATATGCTAACTCTGACCTCCAGCTGGCAGGCTATGATGTCGTGACGTTGGACACAGAGGCGGTACGATGCTATCTATAATATCTACATCCAGCAGCGAAACCCTCGATGCTGAGTCTCAGGAATTAGAATGGGGGGGGAGGAGTATGAGGAGGAGGGAGAATTGTTGATGACTAGAGCGCCAGTCGATTGGGAGACATTTATAAACCAGCTTCCTTCCTTCTCGCCGCGCAAATCGAAGTATTTGTATCACCATCCATCCGTTAAATGGAAACTGCACTATTCACAGGACCGCAAAGTAGAAGTTGAGAGGCTGGAGGCAGAAAAGGGGTGCGTGCACAGCACTCATCAAATATATGCCTGACGCAGATCATTCGCTATATCTAGGCTTCCGCTCGTTAAACTAAAACTAAACATATTCTTTGTCTCTCTCCCTACCGTTCCATACCCTCCCCCTCTGCTCCACTTCCCACAGGCAAGCTCCAATCGGCCGCCGCGTGACCTTGCAAGGCAACTTCGACCCCAAGTTGTTGCAGGAAGGCACGCCTGAGACCGTTCAGGCAGCAGTCAAGGAGATGCTTGAAGAATTTGGTGATGATGCATGCATAGTTATGTGATGTCCAAAGACCTTCATATGAGAGAGAGAGAGAGAGAGAGAGAGAGAGAGAGAGCTAAGTGGCCAGATGAATAGATGACTACAGTGAAGCAATGCAGCGACTTAGTTTCCACGCCTCCCTCTCGGGGTTCTTTTTGTTGGATTTCTGGCTTCGCAGGGGGGGGGATTGTTCATTCTCATCACTCGTCACCGTTCTGGCGTAACAACGTGCTGCTATCTTTATGACATTTTGCTCGTTGTGTGCTGTTTACTTGTTCAGGCCCTCAAAGTCTCATTGCAAACTTAGGAGAGGGATTGTCGGGAAAAGAGGTGCCATACACATAATTTCGAGGGCTGGAAATGTGGGAGGAGATAATTCCAGCCCGCAAACCTTCCTACCCGCATATCTGCTTGTCTTTGCTATTTTATTCCTGCCCCCCCTCCCAATTTCTCAATCATCTCCACGCTTATCGTTAATACCGCAATCATTGTTTTCCGTTGTGGTGATGCTCATTCCCTCAGGATCCAGTCTTAGTCAAAGCTTTTGTTGATGCGATCCATGCTACCTCTGAGGAGATGAATGCAAAGGCCGCGACCGCAGCAACTGCTGCTGCATAATCATTCGAAATGTCCAGTAAAAAGTTGGCATCCTTCCATCACGCCTAGCGCATGCAAATGTACATTCATGCTTGTTGTCATCGAACAACATTAGAAACCAATTCAGTTTCAGTGCCGGGTACACCTCAATGTAGAAGCATGGATCTGCATTTGCATTGTGAATTATCGCCATGCGGTGCAGTGTGCACTTTCAATGTGCTAGCATAGCTTGTGTGCGCCAGTGTAGCAGTGAGCAGTGATGGAGTGCGCATGAGGGAGCCTCATGCACGAAAGCTGCTGTGCTAGCACATCATGGCACCAGCTGTGCGTCGCGGCCGCACGGTGCACTACTTGCTAGCTAGCTAGCTTGTGTTGGTTGCATTGAGAGATCCAGAGAGTCCATGAGTCTGGCCAGCTGGGTGTTGTTGCGTGCACAAGACTGAGATCTCTAGCTGGACCTCTCTAGCTCTGGACCTCCCAAATTGTTCTCCTTCACCACTGGACCAGCTAGCCAGCTAGCCAGCTTGCAAGCTGCTAGTTCACGATCACAACCCCGTCAAACCTGCAACGAGTTGCATGACCTCTCAACAATTGAGAGCAATTTTTGCGTGCGTCTGCTGAAATTGTCAGCAATTTTTGCGTGTGCACGTCTAGACGTGCCAAAATTTCACAACGATGTGAAGCCAGTCTAGCAGTGTGCACACACCCTTGTGAACTTGCAAAACTTGTGGCACAGCAAGTGAAACTGCGCTGGCTGTTTCAGAAGTGACTGAGCATTTTGCAATCTGCACAGCGCCCGCTTGCAGGCGTTGAAAAGTGAGGTTTTGAAGCTGAAATTCGAAAAAAATTCAAACTTGAACTTCAAACAGGCTCCAGTGTGCTTCCAATGTCCAATTGCAACGATTGAGCGCGCCAGCGAGGCCGCGCGCGCAAAGCATGGTTGTTTGTGCAAACCCCAGTCGTTGCAGGGTTTGACGGAGTTGTGATTGGCTCCATTGCTCACAATGATCAAAATGAAAAGTTCAGCTCACCAAATTTGCATCTACTATGGTCTAGACACGTGCATGAGCCACAGCAAATCCAAACCGAACCGTTCCGAGTCTTCCATTTGAGACCGCACTGCTGCATTGTTGCTCTCTCCTCAATTGAATTTGGGGATATGCGATCGGCACCAACTACTGTAGCCGCATCTAAAACAACAAAATGCATACAAACTGGCCATGAGGCACACTGCTACGAATGCTCCGATTTGCATGACCAGCGCATATACTGGATAATCGTGCCGAGTCTTGTCGAGTGTCGTGTCAGCACCCGCCACACCAAAAAACTTGTCCCTTTCGCTGTCCCCAAATGCCTGGACTGCGGCATGTGAACCCAAAGCAAATCTCCTGTGTAATCCCTCGTCCGCCTTTGCAATTCTTGACCATTCCCGCGTTCTGTCATAGATTGCGAAGAACGTCACACTGGAATTTTCTCTACTGAAATCTTCCTCACTTAACTCTTCATTGCCATCTATCCCGCACTCCAGCGGGCTCAACCAACAACGTGTGAGTTGGCCTGCTATTGGAGAGTTCCTCATGCGTGACAAAAACGTTTGGCTATAAAGGGATTCTTCCATCATTTCCATCGGTGAGCAAAAACCTGGCACCCTGTGTTTGTAGGTGCCCCCATTGAAGTGAAGAATTGGAATCATGGCACCATTTCTCTTGTTCCTCCAAACTCTCAGAGTCCCACTCTCTACTTCCCCACTTTCTACTTGTTGCGAATCAGTCCTGCTCAAGAAGTAAGCATTCCATTGTGGTGCCAGCGTGCCATAGGCGTACATCTCTAGGTAGTTTACAGTCTTAACTTTAGGCAGCAACTCATGCTCGGGTTTCGGGAATCCCTGAGCGACGAAGACTCGTTGGCAAAAGTCAACTTTCATCCTTCTCACATATTGAGAGAGGTAGATCTGTTGAAAGTAGCCCTGGTCTGTTCCCGGAAAAGTGTCAAAAAACCAATTTGGAAGACGCTGTGCTGGCTCCAAGGCTTCCAGGATGGCATCTGCATAACCGAGGAATGCACCGCTGTTTAGATAACTCGGCACATTTGGATTTCTTCCCTGAGGGAATAAGTTCTTGCATATGTGATTTTCCCGGTATTTCTCGTGGAAAGGACGAGACTGAAACCTTCCCATGTTATTTGGGAACCATGCCATTGGAAAACAATAGCTCTCGCCGTTGAACAGAAGCCGCGAATCAGACTCGAGAAATTTCTGCAGTATTGCAGATTTCGTTGCCTGAATCATGACGTCGCGGAAGTCTACAGCTAGCACCACAGTCCGATTGCGTTCCGCTTTAGGAATTTTTAGAAGACGGTCTCGATACAGTCTCATCTTAGCGGATGGCGCAACCCCTCTATTAAGATGTTGGCCGAGCACCTCAAAGCTTATGTCGTTTGCCATTGCGGAGCGGACAAGAGTGCAGAACTTCCCCCCATTTGGATTAGTCTCCACTGCCAGTGGTGTGAAGTGCAAGCCCTCTGCTTTGATATGACTCTGTCGCTGTTCACGTTTCGAGCAGTCACTCGAATTCACGAGGGGCTCGAGCGGAAAAGGAACAGCGATATACGCCGCTGCCATGCAGACGGGAGCGAAGTGGTTCTCCAGGGTCCGACAAAAATGACGCCAGCTACTGACTGAAACAGGATCGCCCGAAGGATTTTGCTCGTTCAGTGTTTCCACAAACTTAATAAATTCAGGGTCTGACATCCCGTGGCACTTGTCATCCTTCTCTCTTGACACACGGCAGAGTTCTAAAAGCCGGTTCAGTTGCTTCTCCTGAATCTCCTTGTCTATCTTGATAGGTGGGGGCATCGGTTGTGTTTGCCCATCGTCGTCGTGTCCGGCGACAAAGCGCGTTTGACGACTGGCTGGCTCGTCAGGAAGCGTCCACCACATTCTGACTACAGAGCCCATGACAATGCAGAACAAAGCTGCAACAATCCAGAGCCTCCGCCTCCCCACCACCTGCATGACTACCTGAGAGCTGAGAGCCTCGCCGAAGATGATGTTCGGTCTGTGCCCGTGTCTATGGAGAATATGAGTAGTACATTGTATCCCAATACAATGATAGGATTTTAAGTTTGTTGTAGTCTTTTTGTTTATCGTTTCTTAGTTTCCTCACTGCATATGGAAAACATTTTCACAATAACTATTTTTTGAACTTGTAGCTACTTCCACTTACTAACATCCCTAATGTGCGCAGGTTCACAACAACAAAAGCTACAATTTCGCCAACATGACACCTTGAGCTTTTGATCGGAGACAGTGAGAGTCTGTTCTGAGCTACCAGTCATGAACTCTGATCCGTTTCCCTGCATTTGGCAGCAAATTCCACTTCATCGGTGAAAAAACAGCGGCTTTTCACTCGTCACTCACACTCAACAAAGAGCCGTGAGATCTGGAAACTTCAGTGCGCGCGTGCGCAAAGTGACGAGCGTGGTTCTTGCTTTGCAAGCAATGAATTGGAGGCAACTCCAGGGGAATTTGTACCGGGAGAAAGGCCTAAAATGATGGCAGTCAGCCGCACATTCGGGCGCTCTCTTTGTGCTGCGCAGGGAAACGAAGGCGGAAAGTATGAGTGCGACAAGGAACACATTAGTCGCCGCCTGCTCGGTCTTCGCGACCGGCACCATCTAAAGCTTGTTTTAAGCCATCAACACCCTTTCTTCGTATGGCACACTCTCTCGAATTTCATCCTAAAAGGCCCGACTTCGCCGTTTTGGGGGCGTGAATGCAAGCCACTTCGACCATGTTTTGTGTAAGATTGAGGAAACACTCACTGAAACTAAACACACGGTTCTAGAGGAGGCGGGAGCCAATCCAAGATAAACTCATCGGAAGGCCCCGCGCTCTCTCCAGGCCTTGCTCGGGCGTGGAAACGTCCTTCGTACCTTTTTGTTTTGCATTCATTGTTGCGGTAGTTAATGACATCGAATGGGACTAGCAACACAATGGAGGATGATCTTCATGGAAGTAGAACCATTAGCAATGTCATGGGCATGGATGTGAGGCTTAACGAAACAGGGATGCAGCACCCGAAGACTCTTAGTCAGTTTAATGCAAACCATTCAAATAATAAATTTAATAACAACCAGCAAGCTCTACTGCAACACCAACTTCCTACCTTTGCGATTTCATCCTTGTCGCACAAGCTTCCTACCTTTTCTACACCTCCTTCATCGTCACCGTATGATTCAAAAGGATTGCAACAATCATTAAAACGTAAGCATATTGACCTGAATCAAAAAAGTACCTCGCAACGGTTACAGCAGCTACCCACACATTGGCCACCAGGAAGCAGCTCTGGGGTTTCAAATGTCCAGGTAACACTTTCCTGTAATATTTCCTGTAATACACTTCTCCACCTAACTTAGCATCCTTTTCCTCATCGCCATATCAGCAATCATCAAGTTCTTCATTCATTCCATCGGTGAGTCAAGAATTGAACCATGGAGCGATACTGAGCATTCCACCTGGCCGAAATCCAAACGATGATACGAATGAGGGACAAGAGGAAAGGTTATCAATCATTCAGAAAGGAGTTTATTTCGTAAATAAAAAATAAGTGGAAGCAAACAATAAGAACTACTTATCTGTTTTAATTTTAAGTATTAGAAATATACTAAGTGCATAATGATAATATGATATATTTGGTTGGTTCGACAGATACGTAGTCCGAGATGCAGCAATGATTGCAGCCATTGATCGTCTTGGATTGCCCATTTCAGGGTATATTGTGAATGCGCAAACACTCAACTTGGCACAGCAAGGGGTGAATTCGATTAGTGAGATGAAGTTGCACAATCAAGGTCTTCAACAATTAAATATCGAAAATTCATACTAACAAACAGTTGATTTTAAGGTCGATTCTTGGGTTCAACAAATGCTCAGCATATCAGTATGAACCCAATACAAGCGACCACCTTTAAAGTGCCACTGAAAAGGTACAAATAATGAAAGGCGTTTGTATTTTCATCCTAAATTTTTGGAATGGATTCATCCTGTAATATGAACAGTTGGACATGTTCATACTGCTCAAAGATGTTCCGAAGCAGAAGCGAGTAAACATTGGAAAATATTAGATTAAATCGTATTTTTAATAAGAGTAAATGTTCTTCAGGTTTAGACGGCATACTCGCGTACACACCGGGTACACTTTTTTAAAATAGATCGATCCACACAGTATCGAAAACTAACACTGTCTCATTCCCAGGGAAAGACCGTTCCCTTGTTCGGTCTGCAATGCAAGATTCAAACAGAAATCTCATCTGAAGGTGAGAACCATGTAATTGCAATTTCCACGTAAATGTTTCAGCTTCTTTAATTGTAGGTGCATCTACGAGCACATCTGAAGCGTCAAGCTCCAGAGACGTCGTCTTCATCAAATCAATTTCTCATAACAACACCTCAACCTTATGGACCTCATGCACAAAATCAACAAGTACAATTTCATCAGCAAGAGGAAAAAACAAATTTGGCAGATTTTCATCAGTCGACAGTATCTAGATCAGCTCATGATGAGGTATCTACTGCGCATGTGTCACAGACAGAATTACAGCGTACCGAGCCTCATCACGCAGTTCCATTGCAGCGATCTTCAAAACCTGATGATCATACAGTCGTCGATTCAAATCATCCTAAAATAACAGAGCAGCCTCTTGGGAAGAAACCAAAAATAAGTAATGAGTCAGTGTTGCCAGAGTTTCAATAGATTTAGATGGTAATATTCATGTAAGGCAATAATCATTAGAGGTTAATAGTCTTGACATCAGTCATCAGGTGTTACATTTACGAATTTAAAGTAGAATTTATGTTCGAAAATATTAGAGCGAATGCTATTATGCATGTAGGCTACGCAAAATACGCAAGATAAAAATTTGTCATCCTGTGACTACTAGACTATGGCATGCAGTCTGTCAGTGCAAGACATGCGCACTGTCTAGCTCTAGAGCTCTAGAGCTCTACAGCTGTGCATGCTAGCATGGTTCGCGAGATGTAAGACGGATGTAATCAATCAATTAAATTTGTTCAACAGACATCCTAATGTAGCGAGATGTAGCAATGTGATTTGTGACACGACACCTGATGTGCGCTTTCTAGCTTCATCTGTGCAACTGGGCCTCTAGGCCTGCTAGCCTGGCTAGCTGGTGGAGAAAAATGCTGTTGCAACAATCTAGCAATGACTAATTCTTGACTTTCTTGTAGCTCATGTCATGCTCTGCTGTGAAAATGATGACACAGCTAGCTAGCTAGACAGCTAGACAGCTCTAGAGCTCTCTAGCTAGCTAGCTTTAGACACGTCTAGATGTGGATCTCTCATTATTCCATTCGCGGCTCGTTTGTTACTTGCTGGCTTAGTAGTAAAGTAATTTTTTTAGCACGACACACACGCATCTAGCTAGGCATAGCTGATCACAAATTGACCAGATGATGAAGAAGGTAAGCCCGAAAAGCTGTATGTGACGGCAAGCTAGCAAGCCTTCCGCATTACTCAGACTGCAGGATTTATGCATATGGATGTGCGTAGATCCGCTAGACATTAGGGATGAAATGCATCGTCAGCTAGCTAGGTATCATGCAAAAACACCACAGTGCACAGTGCACCCACAACACTACTCGCTATGCAATCGTGTTTAGTTATTAAATTGTAATAGACATGGTATCTAATGTATACATTATGAACATGAGACACCTTGTGTCTCATTTACGATTAAATTGTGCACACGTGTAGATGTAAACTCGCGCTATGTGAGAGGAGACATCAGTTGGCAACACCAGAAATACGGCTTACCACCGCGTTGGCCTGTTACTACAACAGAATTCTAGGATTACTCGCTAAATAAATCTGATAATTTGTGCCTCTGTACCTACATTTCCAATTGATATACTCCCACCATGCATGGACACTGCTATAGGAAGTTGAAATGA
This sequence comes from Bigelowiella natans CCMP2755, assembly GCA_000320545.1. Lineage (NCBI taxonomy): Eukaryota > Cercozoa > Chlorarachniophyceae > Bigelowiella > Bigelowiella natans. Next base: position 8,630 of record ADNK01001060.1, on the reverse strand, counting down.
AGTTTACTGATAATTTTAGGTAAAATATCCGTATCCGTACGGATCTATTTCTATTCGACTCAGCAGGTGGTGGCGTCCGGAATTTCGTATCTTCACAGCCTCAAACAAGTACATGCTGTACTTCAGTGAAATATGGCAATAACTAGATAAGCTTAAGCTGTAGATCTATGTTTGGCCTTTTTGATTCCAGCATCGAAAATTAGCACGTCCCTACTTTTTGTATGCACGTATGGCCTTTATTTTATTGCTTTCAATTATGATTATATCTGCAACCTGAGTTACAATATGGAAAAAGTATCAGTGGGATCTTCTCTTTTAAAGCTGCAAGGAAAGCTACATTTAAATCTTCTTTGCCGGTCTTGACAAGGATTTCGCAAGTAGCCGACTTTTCTCTAGATGATTAGCGTACAATTTAGTATGTGGCATTTTTACAGCTGCAGAGAGATATTGAGCACATACCCCTTGAATAAGTGCGTCGCAAGCACTTGGATTTTGACCTCAGGCATCTTTTCGAATATCTTTCTGTTTGCCTCTACCACTGCATCCCTACCTGCGAGACACAGTCCGGACAACAGCTCTCACGATGACGGACAAACTGTGGAGGTCTGCGTGGAGTATCTTACGAACCAGAAACTTGAGTTTCCCAGTCGGTCAACTTGCAATCGTGAGCTAGCAATGTGCGAAGACCCTAACAGAAGGAAGGAAGGAAGGAAAGTGGGGTACTTGACCACTCTGTTTCGTAGTTATCTTCGCTACCTCAACGTCATGCTTATTCCATGCATCGAAGTAGGCGTTGATCAGCCCTCTAGCTCTAGTTCCATCTCCTTGCTTCTCTTCAACAATCAATGAGGGCCTGCCGTTGATTGGAAAAAAATCTCACCAATGGGTTGTGTTGGGCCACTACCAACCGAAAGAAATGAACAAACAAAGAGCATATTGAAACACTTACCCCGCGTTGGCGGAGAGCGCATAGTGTAGCGACACGAACAGAATCAAAACGAAGCTAGCAACTGGCACGATAATTCGGTGGAAGGGTGTCTTCGGACGCCACGCCTCCAGATCACTCAAGACCGAGCCGGCAACCATGTGCACTGAGGAGAAAATACAAAGCAAAAACAGAACCAATTTTCACTCTAGCGTTAGAAATATTGATTTCGTCGGTTAGAGTTGCTGTTTGGGGCTCTTGGAAGCTCAGAAAGGCTACTCATCAGCTCTTAAACGTACCTTTCGTCTGACACCCTTCTTTCCTACGGGTTGTTGCCGAGCGAGGGTCGAACAGGGAGATCCTCTGAGATTCTCGGAGACCACTCTCGGAAGGCTCTCCTAGCCTCCAGACCTGATATTGTTGTCGCATGGACAAAAACCCCTAGTGCGTCCGCCGCACAACGTCTATCGTGTCCCTGGAAGTAGGATAATTTTGCATTGCGACAACCAATTTGGGAGTCGCAGGATGTTCCAGAGGACGCCGTCATCCGTTGCATCGGGCTGTAAATCTGAACGATCCCCCACTCGGAGAAGCGGACCCTGCGCCCCCACCCAGGCCTGTAGCTCCTTCGTCACTATGGGAGCCAGTATGAAGGGGGCGTGCAGGGGGAGCTGCAGTGGAAAGCTAGGAACAGGTTCTAACGCTTGATTTTTCATACATATACATTTGCCCCTTCTGGGACTCGTTGTTTTCGCTTATCGTCGCTCGGTTATGCGGCAGCGCCATCTACAAAAGAAGCACGCCAACACTGATAGAGTAGGTTTCTGATGATGTTATCTGCTGTTGTATCCTTCTTCTCCCCTCGCGGTATAGGGACCCCCCCAAACGAGAGGAAGCGCAGGCACTTCCACAATAAACTGACGCTGAGCACTCTCATTGACTGGCATCCAAATAACCTCGAGATCGCCTTACTCGGGAGGCTAAACACGCTCAGGTTTACACCATACTTGGTTCAGTCTACCGACCGATTTCTGGGGGGAGAGGGCTGAGAACGCTGTGTTTGTATGGCCGATATGTCTTGTGTAGGACGAAGCCGCAGAGGTTCATTCCCGTCCTGGAACGGCGGCTAAAAAAGGTGATTGATCATCTCCACCCAAACTCCCCTTCCTCATTCGATTGTCTTTTCTTATCCTTTGCTGCATCGAATAAATACAAAATATATATAAACGCATCCCTCCCCGCACGCCAATTCCCCAATTTCCGCATGACTCGCCCTATACTTATCGGAGAAAGATATATATATATATATATATATATATATATAGAGAGAGAGAGAGAGAGAGAGAGAGAGAGAGAGAGAGAGGAGCCGTTCAGACTTCGCAAGAATAGATCATCAAACGGTATAAATGTCGATTCTCGTCCGAACGATGATCAATTGGCTGCTATGTTTTCTCTTCCGCTCACCACTTCTCCAGATGAAGGACAGCCATCGAGACGAGGAGGAAACCTTTAAAAACCTTATCGAGTACGAGCATCAACCATAACATCATGTAGGAGAGGAGGATATAGATATGTAAGGACGCTGCTGAATTGTGACAGGTTCCTTCGAAAGCAGAAGCCAGTATCGAGACTCAGGATGTCGTTTGTGCTTTCCAAGGTACCCGAAACAACGATCGTTTTGAATGAGTGCCGTCTTGTACCATAATGTGTATTGTGGAAGATACACAACAACAACAACAACAACAACAACAACAACAAGAATATAAGTCTTCTTACCGAACATCCACCAATATATCGTCAATCCCCAATCGAAACCACACACACGTGCACACGTGCGCACACGCACTTAGAATACTCCATTCATCCATCTAGGGCCCTAAGAAATTGAAAACGTGTTTTAATCAGTGCGCCAAAATGCAATGCGACAACGTCTGCGCGATCGAGACGAAAGATCCGTTTCCGGTGCTCCCCCTCCCCTATTTTTTCAAACACCAACTACTACTAGAGGGGTAGCGATGATATTCGTTGTTTCGCACAACATATAGGACTACACAAACGAGTACCACTCTTGGAACCGTATGCACGTATCAACACGTTTGACGGCTATGCTTGTTCGCCATGGGAGGTCTCTCATCTCCCTCTTCCTCTCCCTCCCCCCCCCCCCTCTCTCTCTCTCTCTCTCTATCACACACACACACACACACACACACACACACACGACGCTATTCGACAGCCCTTTAGCAGCGCAAACAGCGTTCATCAGCGTGCTTTCCTTAGCGGTCAGAAAAAAATGATATATCGGCACATAATTCGCACGTAATGCATTGATTACAGGTGCGCTGATATCATGGACTTCGGGGGGAAATCTGCGACCGACATCCTTGCTCGGCTGTTAACCATCGGTTCGCAGGTTGCTTCATTGAAAACAGTGATATTAGAATAAAGAAAGTTATGATAGCGTGTGAGACGCGAAATGGGAAGAAGAAGAAGAAGAAGAAGAATCGCAGCGAAGCAAGCGATGAGTAGCGTTGGTGGACTGAACGCTGACGTCATTTGCTGCTATTTTGATGACGTGCTATGCGAGGGAGAGACCTGTGCTTGTTACCAGAGAGACTGAATTCAATGGCAATATGATGCCGTAGTTATGCCTCTTCTCCTCCCCTTCTTCCTCGAATTTAGGAAACGTGTGAGCTCCATCGGAAAGTCATTTTTTATCCGTAAGAACAACCCCTCCCTTCCCCCCGCGCCCCTCCTTCCCCCCATGTCCATTTGGCCAGGCCTCCGTTGTGTTTCATGGCAGCCCTTGATTCATGCTCTTTTGCCTTATATATGTGTGCGTTTGTGTTGGTGGATCACGACCGCAGAGAATTTGACTTTGTGGGAATCGCTGAGTGCATGCATCATAAGGTTGGTGTTGCCGAGGGGTGGGGGGGGGGGGGGGGGATAGGGACGCTTTCAATACAATATGTCCTACGACTTTCGTGTTAGCATGAGAAACATGATCATGCGTAGTTCCCAAGGCTTTTTTCCAGAGAAAAGCACCCTATTAGATCTGCGCCATCATGTTTCTTTGCCATCTCGTCGCCTAACGTTGGGAGCAATAGAATGGGGCGGCGAGGGTTGCAGAACTTCTCATTCTTAGCAGCTCTTGAGAATAGCAGTCAGGGTTTCTAATTTTTAGCTCCAGTTGTGCATGCATGGCTAGGTTGTTGTAGTAGAAATAGTGGTAGTAATAGCAGTAGTAGTAGTAGATGTGATGGTGATGATAATAATGATTTCCTTCTGTTTTCCAGACGGGAAAGATCTGCTGCTTGACGTTCGCATGCCGGTAAGAAACGCAGCGTGGCGATGACACACGAGAGGGTTGGAGGGGGGCGAAGATGTAGTCTGTGTGAATCATAGTCGTACCTTCTTTGAGCATCCTATTGCTTCACACAGGCGACATAATAGACGTGCTATCTATGTTTAAAATTAACTGTGCTGTCTCATCATCTCCTCCTCTCTCCTTCCTTCTTTCCAGACGACCTGCCCATGAGAGGTTAGAATCAAAATTCAGCCACTACAGCAGCGGCGGTGGCGGCAGCAGGGGGCTAACCAGCTACTACGTCAATGGGAAAAGAAGGAGCGCGAGACATAATGACGGCGACGCGGAATCAAGAACGGCCGAAGAGAAACTAGGGGGCTCCGGCATCATGATCGATCACCATCGCCGTCATCTTCATCATCATCATCATCATCATACCAATAAGTATCAGCACCAACATCAAAATATATCCCACCACCACCATCACCAGCAGCAGCAGCAGTCAAATTTCGTCGTCGCACCTCCTGGTACGCCTGAGCAGCATCCTCTCAATATCGTCCTTGTCCCCCCCAGCACCCCCAACGATGTAGTCTCACTGCCACTCTCAGGCGCCATTACCGGAGATGGCGGCGGGGGAGGGGGAGAAGATTTTGCGGAAATCCGTGATGTGATTGCCAAGGCGCGCAACACAATTCCCCCCCCCGGAAAGCAAGACACCCTCTTAGCAGCAGAGGATAAGGAAGGGGGGCTGGCGGATTCAGCGGACGACGGTTCTTCAGTAGGTGCAGTAGCAGCAGCAATACCTGAGGTAGTTGCAACACCTGATCGGGTGGGGACCCCCGAAGCAGCGCTGGCAGAGAACATCGATTCTCCTTCATCGTGGGGGAGGAGAGAGGAGGGGTAGCTGTAGTAGTAGTAGTAGTAGTAGTAGTAGTGGTTCCCTTCAGATACGCAGCAATGGAGGTCAGTGATCGAGTGTCGCACTACTTTGAAGGAGGCATATAATATGCTATGCGGGAATGATGCGGGAATGATGCGGTAAAAATCGCTCCCGCAGGATGCACGGTGCCGTTTTCTAGGCCTTGCTCCATCCTTCCATGCCCTACTATGCCAAAACTATTGCGTCGATGAGAAGGTTCCTAATGCTCCCTCCAATCGGAATGCGTTCCGAAGCTGCGTTTGGCGAAATGAATAATGAAATGTGTATATGTGTTATATCGGGGCCCCTTTTGTTCACTCCGTCCCACAGGCCTACGTCTTACAGCTCTGTGTAGATTCCGGCTCCCATACATATCTCTAAATAGAATTTTTCCATTTGCCTGCACATCGATCGAAAACGAATACGTGTGTTGTCACATACTAAAACGACCGATGTAAATAAAGAGCTCCAGCGAGCAGGTCGTGTACATACGCATCTAGATTCATATATCTCATGAGAATGTCACATTCATAATAATAATAATACTATAGCGATCGTGAGTAGTACTACTAAATCATTCATGATTGTGTATGTAAAATACATGCCCCCACAGCGCACAGCAGCACTATCTTGCAGCTATTTGGCTGATGGGAAGATGCACTGCATGCGGCGGCGCTTGGTCATACCAGCAACGGACAATCGAAGCTTTATGTATGGCTTATTGTGAGGCCATTGTGTTAATCATGAGAGTAGTCATTCGATCTTGTTGGCATCTTTTTGATGACATTGTGCTCATCAGCTAGTCGGGCTGCTTCCCGCGCCTGCTAGCCTGGCCGACATCTCATTTCTTCGATCACACACCCGCGCCAGCGCGCGTCTTTGCATGCGTGTACACATCTAGATCGACGTGGCCATGCTGCGCCAGTAGCGCTAGCCAGCACCTGCACTAACTAGCTAATCCTGCGCTAGTCCCTGCTAGCTTGTGCAAACTTTGCCTTTCGCCTTCGCCGCAACACTACTAGTAGATTTAATAGACCATAAAGCATGCAGCAATGCTAGTATGGCCATGAACATTGCGCGCCGGTTGCCATGCGCTACATCTAGCAGGCTCTCATGCCATTCTATAGCATTGCATGCTTTTATAACAAATATTTATAGCCAGCACATAAAAAAAGACGCAATAACTGCCATCGCGCCTATCATGATATGCACCGTCCAGACTGTCTAGCTGTATTGAAATTGTGCAACATGCCCTTCATCATGCAAAGTCGATAGCTACTTACCACATAATTCTACTTATATATCGTTAGACTTAATATGAGAGACTTCAGCCTCTCATACGTGTACGTATTGCCGTTGAGCACGTACATGAAAGATCGCACGTGCACAAAAAAGACACACATGAAGGCATTGGTACATGTGTTTATTTGCGCACACACGTATAGGAGACTTAAGTCTCCTTTAATGAACTATCGTCATCCTCCGAGGGATCTCCAGATCTATACTCTTCTAGTCATCCAATAATATCAATAGCGACGCGGCTGTGGCGTTGTTAACACTAAAAATGCCGCACATTAGGACGGCACTTATGGGTGCATGTCCTAGCGGTGCTAGCAATGAATGCTACAGGATATTCTAATCGGTCACATCCTTCAATAGAGCGTCCACATCGCTCGCAGCGTTCTGGATCTTCAGTAGCACCTGTCGGGTGCATGCAATGATAGTGATAATAACAAGGAGGAGGGTCAGCAGCGAAAACCGGAGAATCTTTTTTTAAGTCGCTGAATGCTTCCGAATCACGTCATGCTCTCTCACCGAGCAATAAAGGAGCGATCTCTATCGAGCAGGACTTGATCAACGGATACTTCTACTACTACTGCTATTACCACTACTGCTAGTACCACTGCTACTACTACTATCACTACTAGGGGACCTTGCTCCCTTTGAAGGAAGAAACCACGTCCGAGGGCTGCTTGGCCACACACACACACGCACGCGCACACACGAATACCTCATATTTATTTGATTCAATGCACCACAAGCAAGAAGCAGGAGGAAGAAGGGAGCTGAAGGCGCAGCGGACGGTTACTTCTGTCCGTTCCAACCCCAGAGGCACACAAATGGTGATAGTGACCTTGAAATCCATGGCGCCTACGACTTCACACGCCTCGTCGTTGCAAAACATCAACTGCCCTATCGCTCGCAGCATGCTGATAAACACCACCAGAGCAGGATCGTTATCACCCGCTCATCAGCAGTAGCAGCAGCATCAAACAGCCCCATCCATTAGGGGTGCAGAAGCGTCGATAATGAACGACAAGTGAGGGGGGGGGGGCAGCGGAGGGTAAATTGAGTGTCATCGCAGTATAAATTAAGAGCAGTAGCGGGGGGGACGGTGGGGGAGGGGTGGCTATAGCTGTCATGATGATCTTCTCACATGGCCAAATTTCCTCCTTTCGTCGTCGTCGTCGAGTGCTCCATGCACACTGAGGGCAGAATCGATGCTAGTTGTATCACGCCATCGCTCCCGCCATCCTGCTCCCCCCCAACAATAGGATAGGGAGAGGGATAGGAAGAGGGAGAAGGGGGGGAGGGAGAGGAGGGAAGTAGCAGGGGGCGGTTGGATATCAGACAAGGCCACATGATGGTGGTGGTGATGATGATGAAGACGATGATGGTTATGATGGTGATGACGATGCTTGTTGTACACAGTCATGCTCAGACATCATGCATTGAGTCTTATTGGTGCTTTACTACGAGCAAATCACGCAACGGAAACACCCCCACCCCCTTGTTGCATTTAGCAGCGCGCCACAGAGATGATGCGTCAAGTCGACATCATTCGTGAATTGTTTTTTTTAATTCTAAGGAGGTAGTAGTAGTAGCAGTAGTAGTAGTAGTATTAGTAGGAATTAGTTGTACACCTTTGGAAGAGAGAGCGCCGCGTTGAAGGCTAATCTTGCAGCTGATGTCTTCACAAAGCCAGACTCGCTCTCCAGTGCATTCACCAACATATCCATGAAGGCCTTTTCCCAGACAACACACACACACACACACACATACACACACATACAAACATACAAGCACACACGCGATCATGCTAGGTTAGTGAAGATAATATAGCGGAATGTGGACTATTATTGTGACACAGCATTAGATGGCCTCCTCCTCCTCCTCCTTAAAGGGGTAGTTGAATCTGATGCTACCTCATCACTCGTGAGCAGAGTGGAAAGATTCGAATTGGCGAACATGTTAAGAAATACGCACAGCGCCATCATCTGCACGGTATCCTAAGGGAATATTTGTCAGTAAACAGGTGAGCGCGGTGAGGGATGGTGATGATGATAATGATGCAACCAAGTGAATGAATGATGAAAGGGGGGGGGGGGGGGGGGGGCGAAGGAATAAAGGATCGAAGATGGCGGCATCGATGATGATGGTGATGATTATATTATTATTACTATTATTGTTATTATGTATAG
>ADNK01001063.1:0-23891 GCA_000320545.1 Bigelowiella natans CCMP2755 | reverse complement strand
TAAAACTATTACTACTACTACTTTTTTCTACCTCCTCTATCGGTAGTACAGGGGGGGGGGGGGGGGCAGTACCCTCTCTACCACTACTGCACATCCTCCCGCCGATAACAGCAGCAACGTCAACAACACTACCTCCTCCTCCCCCGCCTCGACCACGTCTACCTCGACCACCAACAACAACAAGACGGCGGAGGACAAAGCGGAGGCGGCGGAGGAGGAGGAGGAGAGGGATGATGATGAGCTTAAGATAATATTAATGGCGAAACGACGAAAATCTGTAAGATACATACCTATATTTACAATCAACAACTAGAGCGATGATGGGTCACTGTGTCTTACTCTATTTTCCTCCTCCTCCTCCTCCTCCATCATCGGTGGTCTGCTTGTTGTCGCATTATTGTGGTTCTTGTTCTCAGGGAAAAACGGCGTCGAGTCTCGCGAGTTGGAGGTGTCACTCTCCTCTCAAATGCCATCATCATCATCATCATCATCATCATCATCATCATTACTATTATTATTACATCGCAGCTTGATTCACCGTCATTATCCCCTTCGTCTAAGCATACAGCATCACCCACCATCGCAAAAGCAGCAGCGCGCGCCATAGCTGTTGTATAGCTGCTTGTTATTTTATTCTTCCTCTTCTCTTCTTCTTCTTCTTCTTCTTCTGGCTTCTTATCCCTGTTCTTCTCTTCGCATCATCATCATCATCATCATCATCATCATCATCACTGTCATCAGGCTACGACATGATCGTTTCCTACTACGACATGCTCGGTCACTACGCAATGGTGGAATATCATAACATCAAGGCCGCTTCGGCTGCTGCGAAGAAAAAGATGGCGGACGCTGCCAGCGACGAGAGGTGCTGCCTTAATTGATGCTCAGTGAGAACTAGCTAGTACTGTGGTGGTTGAAAGAATCGAAGTGTTACTTTCCACAAGGCCCTGCTTCAACCTCCTCTTCCTCCTCACACATCGTGTTGTCTAGAATCTGAATAATGTGTGCATATGACGTGAAGGGCTAGTCCTCCCCCCCCCCCCCCCCCCCCCTTGATTTGTAATCAAGAAGGGGTATTAATAATAGCGCTCCCGCCCTAGTTTGGTGGCATGGAAATTTTTATAGTTGTAGTCTCATGACTCCCCTCCATTCGGTGCTGAGAAGCGTGCTGCACGCTTTGTTTTTCCTTTTACAGAGAGCGAAGATATGAACCCCATCGACGCAGCCAAAGCAGCAGCAACGGCAACGGCGATGCCCGTCTGGGGGGGGGACGAATGCCCAGGGGGGGGGGGTATTATGACGATGGAGGGAGGGATGGTGCGAGAGGAGGTGGAGGTGGAGGGAGGAATCACGACCACTACAACTACCACGATTCTAGAGATCAGTATCAAGGAAGTAGTATTAGTAGTTATAGGGACGGTGGCAGCAGCAGCAGCAGCAGAAGAAGAAGAAGAGAGAGAGGTAAGATGGTGATGGTGCGGAGTGCTGCTGGGGTGCAGCATATGTCGATGATATATGAGATCAAGTTATCTACAACATAATCCGATTTATATACATATAATCTCTCTCTCTTTATATATATATATATATATATATATACATATACATATATTATAAAGTGCAACCATCGCACGCTAGGAAGTGTGGTCGCCCTCTTCGCTCTAAAACGAGCCCCTCTCACCCCTCCTTTCTCACTTCGCATCAGGCAGCTACGACTACTACGAGGAGGTTGGATCGTCGCCACTATCGTCGCAGCAGCACTATCAGCGTGGTGGTGGTGGTGGTGGAAAGAGAAGTTATAGCAGTCGGAATACCCACCATGGCCATCATCGAGATCAGTCGCGGTACGTAGAGAGGGAGGGGGGGGGAGGATCCATTGCAGCGGTGGGTTTGAATATGCTGTTAGGGAATGATTCATCCATCACCCTAATCTTTCCACTTAAAATACAAGGGTTCTTATTTGGTGTTGATGATGATGTGGTGGGTAGATCTCCACAAGGCAGGCGAGACAGAAGGAGACGACGAAGTAGCCCGTGATTATGATGCATGATGATGATGACGACGACAATGACTTTAAGATGATGAAGATTGTTCCGACCATGATGTTATTTTTTGCAGAGCCTCTGTTCGTAGTCTGTGAATAAATGCATATTTCTAGATTTGTACGTACGTACTGTATATCGTACGGCATGATTCATTTATGTCCACAAGTAGCATCTAAAGTAGCACCACCGCAATGCACTTGTGTGCGCATAATGTGTAGCTAGTTAGTCGCACGCGTACACCTCGTAGCATTCATACGCATATTAGAGAATACGAACACTACGACACTAATATAGTAATGAGTGGCTAAATTGTGAAGGACAACATGACAGCAAGCGTAGCGTCGCAACCAATAAATGATGAGCGATGAAAACGTTGCAGCGTGACGTGACGGCAGTAAGGCGTGCTGTGGAGCGAATAGTAGGCTGGTGTGCGGCATTCTGTGATCGCCGCGACGTGTGCAGCAAGAAATTGCGAGATATCATCATGGTCAAGAAAACGGTGAACGTACATGCAAGACGAGCATTTGTGGCAGCATGCATGTTTGGGGTTTGCTCAATCATTCAATCGTACTAGCATTTCAAATGTCATTCTCGCGGCCGACATCAGTTCACACTAGCTCATTGAAGAGCCACTGAAAGGACAGCTAACGTCAAAGGAACGTTGACCGCCGTTTGCCATGTGTGTGATGAAGTGACGAAGGCTAGAAGGCTAGAAGGCAGTGCAGATCCATATCACTAGTCAAACATTGCACCCCTTCACAACTGCTTCACATTGTGAGCTGTGCACGATGCTACCTGTGCTTCGTACCACGTTTGTTTGAGCAGAAAGTAGAGGGTGTGGCTTGTAGCGGAAGCCATTCAAAGTTGATATACTTGACAACGTAACAGTTGCGCCAAATTAAATCCAGGACCACATGCCAAAGCCGTCTGAGCAGCTAGGAGATGCCAGAGAGGGAGCACGTGACAGCGAGAAGTGTTCTTAATATAGCCGGGCTATATTAATGATGCGAGATTGCTGGGGTTCTCAAGGCAAGACCATGTTTTTTGCTGGCAGAAGTTTTGCCGGTTGTTTTTCCACCTCGACAAAGGCCTGTGCCCCGCGCTGCCATGATTTCGAAGGAAGTCCTTTTAGGTTTCAAATGATTGATCTCCTTGGTATCGATGGTGCTTTCATAAGAATTGGCACCGCTTAACTCGCCTTTGGCAGTGGATGCATTTACTGTCTGGCTGCCAAGAAATTTTGAGATGGTCGGGTCCAACTTCCGAAAATTCTTCTTGGATTCCTTGATTATTCGCAAATACAGATCTTTCAAAAGCTCAGGGTCCTTGTTCTCATAGGACATCCGTAGTATCTCACTAATACCATCTTCTATGCATAAAGGTTCTCGCTTGAGCGCGCAAGGGGCCGACGACCCACCCAATGATCCAGAATAAAGTGCAATACGAGACATCGAGTTGATGTAAAATCCTGAACGAAATTCAAAGGCCGACATCTCAGTTTCAGTTATTTGAACGATATTAATACGACTAGAATAAAGGCAGACCCATAGCATTGGCGATGATGTAGGTGAACGCCAGATACAACCCAACAGCAATAAATCCTGCGTTCTCCATGTTTGCCTCGTGCACTTTAACATAAGCAAGCACACACACACACACACACACACAAATATATATATATATATATATATATATATATATATATATACATAAAATTACTCTCCACTCTAAAATCACTTTTTGCAGCCTCAAGAAACTACCAATGCACAAACTGCCACTCGCCCACATGTACATCCATATATAAATCGTATTCAATGGTCTAAATGCATAAATACGAGAAGTGTGCGTTTGTATATTGTATGTACTCAAAGAACCCCTCCCTCACAATATATATATATATATATATATATATATATATATATATATTTAGATATGGACAGAGTTAGAGAAGGAACCGAAATTTCTGCTACCATTTGAGTAGAGCACCATCCCCTGGATGATGGCAAAGAGGTACAGACAGGATATGAACAGCACCCTTACCATTATCACATATCCGATATTGCACTGAAGCAACAATGGAACGTTTTCATCCGACACACCGCCTGCACACATAAACATACACACATACGCACAACATTATCATGGGCGAGCGGAATCCTCCCAAGACCCCCCGATTTTTTTTTTTAATGTCATCGATGCACGCTCGCCGTTGAAAAGAAACCCCTACTTACCAAGGATGTTGTATCCAGACCTGCAAGTACGGAATTAAAAAAAAATTGAGATACAATTGATTAGCATTTTTAATAGTTTGAATGGGGGGTATATTAGCAGCAAATAGTTACAGGCAATGATTCGGTTGTTTTATTTTTTCTTCTCTCCTTCTTGTGCTTTCCTCCTCCACCTACATTGCTAGGCCAGCCCCACAGAAGGCGACAATGGACACCGTGGCAGTGAGGAAGTGGAGAAGAACCTCAAACTTGTTTTCCGCCGGGTCCATATCTACTAGGAAACCTGCTAGAGCACCGAAGACTAATGCGAAAGCCACAATGTGGATCTCGAGCATCCGCATCACGTGTGCCTGAAAATAGGAAAATTCGATGAGGTAAATCTCCGTCAATATTCAGGCATGCGAACCCACTTCAGCCTGATAAGAGGCAAAGAACAGGGCTCCTTCGGGAGAATGTATAATGTCCTAGCTTCTTACCTTCAGTTCTGCGCCCTCAGCTGTTAGTGCTTCCACCATGTAAAAATTGAATTGGTAACGATGATCGAACCATAATAGATGGTCCAATGTCCCCAAGCCTGGATGTTGTAACGGGAATTATTTAGAAGGGAGGAAGGGGATCCTCATTGACACGTGGTGAGCAACTGGAGAAGAGAAGAGATACCAAAGCAGGGCATCAGAGATTCGCATATTGACATGGTTAGATTATTGGTTCATCAAATCCTTACTGGTGGAGCAGAAAAATCCGACCAACGAATTCCTGGAGCAACAGCCCCCCATCACGCTTGGTTGTTGACGACGATGGCAGGGTTTGGAGATCCGGCAGGGGGGTTGCCTTTCTCTTGCTTTGTGTAGATTAGGAACCAAAGGCAAGTCAATTTATCATAGCCCGATTTCGTCAACGTTCATTCGTTGAGACGACGACTTTCAGAGGGATGATCGGCTCATAGATCTAGGTGCAGACACGAAAACGACGTGTGGCTACATACGTTTCACCAGTAACGAAGATCCAGATCCAGATTCCAGATCCTGATCTAGTCTTTGGAGAAAATACGCCTGTATTTTGCATCAATCCACCACGAATACCGGTAGATCTACCGTGATTGAGTAGTTGGGGTACGGGTACGGCGACTGTAGAAAAGAAAATCCGATCAGGTGCTACTATCCGGCAGTAACGGGTGTATTATTAAATATTATTCGGCGAGCAAATATCTCTCATCATGAAGTGGGGAAACGGCCAGAGAGCTGAGGCAGCGAGCCCCAATCACAGGGCGTTTTCTGTGCATTTTTAGGTCGATTTCCATATTTTCGGTTGTCGTAGTGATGAAATATCCGGCATTCTTGTTCTGGGGTGGGTTGTTGCCTTGCAGCTCTCCTCTCCTAGAACCACAATAGCTCTGGTTTGCGTTCCGGGCAGGGAGAGGGTTACTTTGAGGAGAAAGGAGAGATGCAGAGCATAATTTATTTATGTGATTCGGACTTTAGTCCTTTGCTTTGTTATCATCAGAAACGATGGATCCGAGGAAGATCGGCATAACTTCGACAGGCCTTCGAGAATCAGGTCTTGACGAGAAATGTGGAAGCTTACTGATAAGGAGAATTCCGGCAAGATGGACAAGACTAGTGTCCTTAAAGATTTTCTTCTGATTTAAACTTAGGACTATTTCGCCACGATACGCCCCTCGACATAAAATCTCCCCTCAGTCGCATCAAAATGAGGAAGTTAGTTAGCACAATGTTTAGTAATTCACTGTTCTGTGATTTTTAAGGAGAGGTAAACCTTCTATGAAAATAGATGCTCAGATTTATGTTTCTTCTATTTACTTTGAATCGAACTGCTTTCTGTGGCCCTAATTCCCTCAAATTGAGTCGCTTCAACAACCTCCTTCGCCTTGTATCCCCCCCCTCCACCTTCTATGTCTCACTTCTCAGGTCATTTCATGTCGCAAGAAATATCCAGAAGAAGTTGCGGATTCTGCAGAAGAAATCGGGATTAAAACACTCATGAGGGTACTTATTAGTTGGGAAATTCATCTTCTACAAACTTTCTCTCTCTCTCTCTCTCTCTCTCTCTCTCTCTCTCTCTTCCCTTTCTCTTTCGCAACTTTGTACGTGTCTGTCTGTCTGTCTGTCTGTGTGTGTGTGTGTCTGTGTGTGTCTGTGTGTGTCTGTGTGTGTGTCTGTTTGTGTGCCGCTGAGAAAAGAAAGCAAGCCTATGTTTAGTACACACGATTTCCTGGGAACTTTTACAACCAAGCTATAATATGTTGATATAAATATAGTACGTATAGTTCTAGATAGAGACAGGGAGATAAAGGAGAAAGAGAAAGAGGCAGAGAGAGAACATCAGGCTTTCATACTATTCGCCAGGAAAAGGCGGCTAGCGTCCATGCTTCAGAATACACCAATGGAGGTTGTAGCGAAAACGACGACAACGGCAACGTGAAGGCTGGTGATGGTTCCCAGCATGAAAGATATATCACCAACCAGAAAGAGGGCGTCAAGGCGGGGAAAGACTTCAGATTCTCGTCGTCTCCATCCTTACCGTCGTCGTCAGTTTCCCATCGTCACCCAGAAGAAGCTCAGAGCAGCCCGCAACAGGGGGCACGAGGGTCTATTTGCACCGTTACTACTGACAGCACCCTGGCTTCGGAGTGGAGCATCGAGTCCTCACAAAGAAACGCACGACGCAGAAAAGAAGACGATGAGGGAAAACGGAGGGGCAGAGGAGGAGATCATATAGGCCAGGGAACTATCAATAATCGGCGGGGAAACGAAGTGGACGGAGAAAGCATCAACCCAGTCGAAGACGGTGACCTTGATATCGATCCACCTTTGCGTAAAGCGATTCTCAAAGGACGAGTGATGAATATTGAGGAATCCAAGCTTTCTCCTACTCGTCGCTCTTCTGTCTCATCGACATCGACGTATTTGTCCACGCTGCACCAGGAGAGCAGCATCAGCAGCAGCAGCAGCAGCAGCAGCAATGTCAGCAACAACAACCACCAGAATAATGATGCCGACGATGACGACGACACCGCGGAGGAGGCAGAGGGAAAATGGCGCGAGTTGTTCTCATTCACAAACTGGCGCTCGAGCGAAGGTCCTGATGCCTTCTTCAGTAACACTTCTCATTGGTGTGCTTCTGCAATGCTTTTATGTCTCGTGAGTATGTGTGTGTGTGTGTGTGTGTGTGTGTGTGTGTGCGCGCGCGCGTTTATTCGGCTGCAGATCTTGTAAGATTGATGCTGTCTGGCATACGAGCTGGTATGCGTGGCGAAATCTGGATGAAGTTTCTCCGCATTGATGCTTTCAAGGCGCATTATCCCTTCGGCTACTACAACGCCCTCGTGGCCCTTTCACAGTTCAACAATGACATAAACACGCGAGCACACATGCACATGCATATACACGTGCATAAACACAAACGCGCATACACCACTTCCCGAACCTGATCAGTTGTTTCCGAATTTCTATGCTTTTAGTCGGGAAAGGCGTCGTACCGCTTCCCCCCCCCCCCCCCAGATGATAGCTTCGATTGACACGTCTCCTATCATTCTCCCCTGGCCTCTAGCGATCATTAAAATGACTGTGTTTACAGGGAAAGTGGTTCTAACTCGGAGATAGAGAGGGACTTGAGGCGAACCATGCCAGATCTGCCAATATTCCAGACGAAGGAGGTAACAGTCGAAAGGCGTCTATATTCTTCCGCAAGTTTTGGTACCGAGACAGTGCCTGTGTTGTGCAGGGCCTCTCTAAGCTGAGCAACATCCTTCATGCGTATGCTCTGCGAAGTCCCGATGTTGTTGGCTACTGTCAAGGCACGAATATCATCTGTGCTGGCCTCTTACAAGTGCTGGAAGAGGTGATTGATATAAACGCGTAATTGATCAGTGTTGTGCAGCACTTAGAGAATCGCAGGGATAGATCGGTTCTTCAAAGTTGAAATAAGTTTGTCTGCCTCTCTCTCTCTCTCTCTCTCTGTGTGTGTGTGTGTGTGTGTGTGTGTGTGTGCGTGTGTGCTTGTGTGCGTGGGAGGGAGAAAGGGAGAGAGAGAGAGAGAGAGAGAGAGAGAGAGAGAGGTATATCACTACCTATGCAGTCGTATAGAAGTAAGTACATCGATTTGAATACAAGCAGATGTGCGTCATTCTATGAGTTTCATCTCTTATCGTCATTAGGAGGACGCCTTTTGGGCTCTTTGTGTGCTGGTAGAGGCCCGGCTGGGGTATTATGCACCAAGCATGATCAGCCTGAAAGTTGACCAGGTATATGAGGAGAACAATAACAAGAAGAAGAGGAGGAAGAAGAGAAAGAAGAAAGGAGGAGGGAAAACGAACAACTGAGAAGAAAACATTTTAGAGCAAAGTACATTCACCTTCATTGTGGCAACAAAACGACATCTCTTTGCGAGTTTCCCCAGGCTTTTCAGTCGTCAATCTTCGCGAATATATATATATATATATATATATATATATATATATGTTTGTGTGTGTGTGTGTGTGTGTGTGCGTGTGTGTCTTTACATTTGCACACAAATATCTCTTTTTTCGTGTGTTGCTAGAGCGTTCTCCAACGTGTCGTCTCCTTCCGCCTTCCTCGGCTCTCTAAGCACATGGAGTCGCTTGGCGTTTCTGTTTTTCATTTCACAACATCCTGGTTTGTGCGAATGCAGCAAAGCAGATGATGATGATGATGATGATGATGATAATGATGATTATAACGATTATATTGACGGTAAAACCAATGGGGCGAGTACTGAAGAAAACTTCTTTCCTATATTCGGAGTGAATTTGGCAGGAAAGTTCACCCCCTCCATTATTTTCCCCCTCGAAAAAGTTGGTTGTATAGATAATACACACGTATGGTTTGTAAGCATCCATCGATATACTCAAGTAGCATGTGGTGTGTATGTGTGTGGTGTCCATTTCTTATCATACTGCTCAGGTTTCTGTGCCTCTTCATGAAGGACCCTCTACTTGTCCAAGATGCTATAGAGGTGCTAGAAGAAGAGAAAGAAACGTTATGATAATCTTCACATCCCTTCTTTACCCTTACACGCAGCTATGGGACTACATATTCTGCTACGGTGATGAAGTTTTGTTCTTAATGGCTATTGAGCTCCTGAAAACACAGGTCTCTTTCTCTCTCTCTCTCTCTCTCTCTCTCTCTCTCACACACACACACACACACACACACACACACACACACCAAACAGCTTAGGAAGGGGGCTAAGTTGAGAGAGAGAGAGAGAGAGAGAGAGAGAGATGATTGCGAGTAGAAGAAGATAGTACCCTGATGGGATCGTATTCTTCTCTTTCCTCTTCCACTTCCTCCTTCCTTCTATTCTCCCACACGCCCTCCTTGTATTCCGCTATTTTGTCTTCAGGAGGAGACTATGCTTGAGATTAAAGAGGCCGACGAGATGCTCACGTTCGTTCTCCACGGTACATAAATAATGCCCGACAGGTTTTAGAAATGGCCAAATACCTGGACATGTACAAAATACACACACACACACACACACACACACACACACATAAAATATAGAGCTACGAAACTTTCCGTCGGTATAGTACACAAAATATGAACTATAGAAGCAGCAGCAGCAGTAGCAGCAGCAATAACTTTCATTAATCACAACAACACCAACAACACAAGGAATCATGAAATCAAACCCAGTCCGGTGTGATACCTTCCACCGGGTTCTGAAGGATATCGGAAGTATTGCCCTACAGATTGAGACGCTTCGGACATATTTCCAGCAATCGTTGTGCCGCGAGGTAATATTAGAAGAGACGGGGAAGGGGGGTGGTAATTATCTAATCTACAGTTCTCGCGAAATGACGTTTGCTGGGGAAATTTTACTGTGGTATGCTTCTTTGTGACATATGTCATACGCCACAAACACACACAGAGCGCGTGCGCGCGCGCACACACATACACACGCCAGCAATATGAACGATCGGACGCTGCATTGCTCGGGGGAAGGTTTGGATATGCTCCTGATGAGGTGAGCTTGGCCTAGAGTGTACTGTACATGTTACATATATATATATATATATATATATATATATTTAAATACGTGTGCGTGTGTGTGTGTGTGTGTGTATCAAGAGAGCAAGAGAGGAGAGAAAGGAAGACGGCTTGCATGAGCGTGCCTTTAGGCGTTTCTGTGTATATAAACCCACAAAAACAAAATCGTGACCATATTAAACTCGCTCATTTATCGTATTGCTTGTTATTTTCTGTTCATCATATCGCCAAAATCCTTCCTTGATGGCGTGGGGTGGGGGGGGGGGGGGGGGGTAAATCGGCTCTGGAAGCTTTTCTGTGGTAGTATCTCTAGTTCTAAGAGTGTGTGTGTAGCTTTTGACAGCTAGAATATTTTCCATAAGCTAAGAGGGGGCCAGCAATGTGGCAATATGTGCTTGCAATACGTGTGTGCACGCATTGAGAATATATATATATATATATATATATATATATCTGTGTGTGTTCGCATTATAGCACTCATCAAATGGCCACAACTACCACTCCTACCACTATTACCACTACCACTTCTTCTCTTCTGGATTGTGTTATGTATATTATTATTATCACTATCACCACCACCATCAATCATCATCAAATTGCAGCAACTACCACCAGGCTCAAACAAGTGCTGGGAAACAATGTTGACGGAGACCCAAAGCGAAGTGAGTGGGGATCTGCCCAACCCCCATCCCCTCTCCGTTTCCTTACCAGTTTTCCGTTCATGCTGCTCAGGTAGCGCTATTCGCAGACGCGCTGCACTTGGCGTGCTTCCCCAATGAGCCCGTCAGGTTCTGCTCTCATGGACTGATGAGGTGATATTCCTTTATGTCGCCGACTCTCAAGACTTCCCCTCTTGAATATATAATTTATCCAGCAATACTACTGAACACACATATATAAGCTGTAACGTCATATCTGAGTCCTTGCGTTACTTTACCTTTTCTCTCAACTCCGGTCAGCCTCTTAGCCGCTTCTCCTACTTTTTCTTTTCCTACTTCTTGTTCCATCATAGCGGATTCATGCAGCGAATGTTTGATACTCTGGATTCGAACAACACATGCAACATAACGTTTAAGAAGTTTCTCTCGGTGGTCCACACCCTTATATATGGCTCGCAGGTTTATTTCCCAAACCGATTACATTTACATCGATGTTGACGCGCTCACGAACACGAAAACGCACACAAACACAAACACACACACACACACACACACACACACACAGAGAGAGAGAGAGAGAGAGAGAGAGAGAGAGAAAGAGAGTGAAAGAGAAGCTGATGGATGGGGAAGAGACAACACATATAAATACACACAACTACAGAATTTGCAAAAGAAGAAAATTATGTCTTTCGGTGTAAAACTTATCACAGTTGTCGAGAATGAAGCTGTGCTTCCGCTTCTTCGACTTTGATGGCGATGGCATTGTAGGTGGGAAGAAATGAAAATCACTTCTTTTCCAATGCAGCTATGAAGTGTAAAAGGAAGATGCATAACTATTTACTACATAAAATACCTACGTTACAGCTTTTCGAATCAGAAACTCCCATAGCCTCGTCGGCCATCAATCAACTCGTGCAATGCCTGTATGATCTATTCGGAGATGTGTTTATCCTTCATTGCTGCTACTCCCAACCCTTCCCCTCTCTGGTATAGGTGCCTCTGATCTAAGTCAAGGAATTGCAATCATCACTGATATGCTTCACGGTGTTCAAATCGCAAAGGATGAGAAGGTAAGCTGGATATAAAAATGAACCATTGTTTCACTTATCATGAGAGACTTATCATTACGGAAATGTTGGTGAATGCTGTCACAATCGAGCCTCCTAACCAATACTGCAGAGCCGTATGGCAAGTGTAACGGAAGTGATGAAAAGGGCTTGTTTCGAGGAAAAAATTGTATACAAGGTAGTTGTCTTCATGCGTGGTTATGCAAAACGAAACGAACGCATAAGAATGGATATGCGATTCCTTCTATTCTCTCTGTCTCTCTGTCTCTCTATCTCTCCCTCCCTCTCTCTCTCTCCCTCTTTCTCTGCGACGGCTACTTCTGCTATTATCATAGACCTTCAATAATGGACCGTTTTATCTACAACTTGAGACAAAAGGGTAATAATATCTATTATATATATATATATATATATATATATATATATATATATTATCGTTCATGTGTGAGTATGTGTGTGTGTGTGTGTGTGCCTGATGACATGTTAACATATGTTAGGTCCTTCCCGAAAGTAAAGCGCATATTGCACCAGGTACGATTGCATAACATATATTATGATCTCATTCATGTGTGTTTCGAATGGCCGACACGGAGATGTGACAGCTAGACATTAAAAGAGTCGATGATGGTTTTTCTAGTCACCATTCTCGGGGCGCACCGTTGGTGTTTTTGCATGAATATTCCTCCCAGAGACTCAGTTAGTCGTGTTGCTTTGTTGGAATCCATACCACGGTTAGAGCACCAGGCAGAAGGGAATAAGTGAGGAATGGGAGCTTCTTAGCATAAACGAGGTCCCGAAGTAATCAATAGATCGAGCAATATTTTGAGTTAAATTTGCTAGAATATTTTTTTCCAATTCAAAGTATACTCTTCTCCTCATGTCCAATAACTTGCAATAGATTTCTCTGAAGGAGGCCAATGACGAGGCCATCAAAAGTGCCGTGAAAAGAGTGCATTTCCCCGCCACGCTGAAGTTTCGAGCCCTTTATTACCCTTCGGTGTGCATCCTGCCCTTGGAGACACAAATACGACACGTGCTCTGTGATTCTGTGATGGGCATTACATTTCTATGTACCCATTTGATAATGAACCATCGATCCCATTCCCACTTTGCTCGTTATAAAGAATAACTACTATGTAGAAGCTCAGATGACCGTCCTTCTTTACTGAACGCATGGTATTCCTTCACCCACAGATCGAAAGAAACGAGGGGGGCAGAAAGAAGAAGACGATCCAACTCCAACTTCAACAATTCATGCGCGTGATAAGAATGAGCAAAGCTGCTGCGAC
Organism: Bigelowiella natans CCMP2755; assembly: GCA_000320545.1. NCBI lineage: Eukaryota > Cercozoa > Chlorarachniophyceae > Bigelowiella > Bigelowiella natans. The sequence continues at coordinate 10,571 of ADNK01001063.1, read as the reverse complement.
TCTTTTTCGCCTTCACGGTGGCACTCTGCAACACACACACACACACACACACACACACACACACACAAACTTGTGTCACAAATGTACATACAACATACAAATGTAATTTGTTATGTCCCTGATGATTATTAGAGCGAGACATAATGTGATTAATCTTCGAAATTCGATGTGTATATGTGCTTGATGCACAAACTGATGCATGTACAACATGTGCGTGTGTGTGTGTGTGTGTGTGTGTGTGTGTGTATGTTTGTGTCTAAATGCGTCTTTATTTGTGCTTACAATTTGTGTGACGAAGATGCCGATGACGACGACAACAACGAGCTTGCAAAACGATCAAAATGTATTACCCAGAATAAAGTCTTGGAAAGTAAACAAAAGAGACGAGGGACCTTTGTGCGAATGAAAAAACCGCAACCCCCACCATATCCACCATCTCCATGCCAAAAAGTGCACAGTGCTACTAGCTTTCTTGAAATGCAGAACAGTTAGATGGGAACAAAACAAAGGAACATGATAGACATGCAATACACAATATATATAATATATATAGTGTATTGCTGTGTCTATTATAAGATAGACATGCAATACACAATATATATAATGCACATAGTGTATTGCTGTGTCTATCATGAACAGTAATGGATGATGTAGTTTTGCATGTACAGTGGTGAATTCAGTTGAATTTCAGGACAAGCACGTACGTCTAAATGCGATATGCAATGTGCCTGAGTGTCCAGATGCCGTCGCTCGCACGTGTGTTTTGGGGTCGTCCCGCTGCTGGATGCAAGCGAACATGTTAGCTCGGCTGCACACAGCTGCGCAACACCATCACATGCATGCATGTCTGCCTCAGTGCACCATCCAACCAAATGTTCCAAGCATCTAGAATATTCTCACATTGTTGCATTGAAATGATCAGCCGCGACCACGTCTAGACGTGTGCAATGACATCTGCTGAAATCTGGCATCGCAGAGAGAATTGAACTTCATCTCCACCAACAAACTCCGATCCTTATTTCAACAGTTGCAGCACTTGCTATTGGCTGTTCAACTGTGATGATCATCGTGAGGACTGATCCTGGATGCTGGGAGCCTCCCGAACAATGAACAAACGAACGAATGAAGCAATTCTGATGATGATGGAGCTGAGAGGATCACGTTTCATGCAGCACTCACCTTCCGTTCTTCAGTGAGTAAGAACTGTTCACTGGAAGCCTCCTGAATCGAACAGCGATGGAACGCAACAAACGAGTGAATTGTTCTGATGGTGGAGCTGAGAGCTGGATCGTTGGACTCGCAGCAGCCAAGCTGGCAGGCGGATGTGTGCAACCTTGCACTTCTGGACTTCCTCCTCAATCAAAAAGAGCACCAAACATCTAGCTGTGTGTGCGATGCGATGTGATGCCGTCACCTGGTCACGCGCGCGCGCGCGCACACACACACACACACGCATGTGCACAAACACACGGGCTGCAGCTGCGCGTGGCCAACAACGTGGAGCCACGTTCACACAGCTAGACAGCTGACAGCATCAGGCAATCCGCAACAAGTGGTTCATTGATTGCGCTCCTACATCGGCGTGTGCACATCTCTAGCACATCTCTGTGATTGCCACTGTCTTTGTCACCACTTCATCGTCGTCCATGAACGAATGAATGCATTGAATGAATGAAGGGAAAAGTGGCATGGTCAGTGTGCTCCCTCGCTTGAAACCTACAGAAAAGTGAGAATGCATGTAATTTATCATCTACGACATAGATTTAAATTTTGAGGAGTAATTTCAGATGTGATAGTTAGAATCTTTTAAACATAAATGCAATTTTGTGTCGACGACAAAATTTTAGGTCATAAATTACACAATTCGGCATATTTGGTGAGCATTTCAAGATTTTGTTGCAACCATCTGTGTCTTCCTCATCGGTAGAAATAAGAAATCACAGTATTATAGTCCTTTCTAGTATGACGACATGATTCAACGGTACAAACTGCTAGGAAAAGGAGAACTTCGCCGGAGGTTTCTCCATAATTCGCCGACGCCCGCAATGCCTGACTCTAAGGTGCCCACCCCACTATGCTCCCCCCTTTTTTTTTCCATGACGGTGAAGAGCTCTTTGGAGAGAAGCTCAGCATGATTGTGGTGGGCGCACAGCTTCTGCCAGCAGGGCAGTCCCAAACCGGGGTGCCAAACACATCTTTGTTGGTGTTTGCTATAGGTTCGCAAAGGAAAGAAAAAGACTTCCCTCAAGAAGTTCGTTATCAACTGCTCGAAGCCGGTTGAAGATGAAATTTTCGACATGGCATCCTTCACCAAATACCTTCACGATAAGATTAAAGTGAATGGCAAGACCGGCAACCTAGGGGATGACGTAAAGATCTCGAATCCTGATGATAGCACAGTCGAGGTCACAGCAAAATGCGATTTCTCCAAGAGATATCTTAAGGTTAGTAGTGATACCACTCGTGATAGTCTGTCTGTGTCTCTGAATCTTCTGCCTGTGTGTGTCCGTAATAGTCCATCATGCAAAAGTATTTCTCTCTTTGATGATGTTGCTAACTAAAGTCTGTGGTTCACATCTTAGTACTTGACAAAGAGATTTCTCAAGGGCCAAAACCTCCGCGATTACATTCGTATCATCGCTGGCGCACAGAAAAACTCGTATGAATTGAAGTACTTCAATGTACACAATGAGGAGGAAGAGGAAACTGCTGAATAATTTTAGAAATGTGGTAGTTATCGTCTTATTATCCGTGCATGTAGATTGTCTCAACACTAGAAGTCGAGGATAGAACGCCACTTAATGCCGTGCTCGTACATGCATAAACGCATTGAAGTTTGTCCTCTGAAGAAGCGGAAATAAATCTACGTTTCCTTCCTAATTCAATTTCTCCAGTGTATGTTGTGTACCACTGACTCGCACTAATCCAATCAAGTGTGTGTAATGTATCGTATGTACGCTCACGTGCGCTACATACTGTGAGCGAGCCATTAACACAAGATCGTAAGCATTTTATGTTGATGTGGAAACTCGATTTCATGTGTGAAGTCGCGATTGATCACTGTCGTCGATCATTTACGACCACCACTTGTCTGTATACTCACAATGAACATCATTGTTGGTCGACATGCGGTTGCTTTTCAGTTTCACAATGTCGTGTCTACACGTCGATCACACGAAATATAGCAGGACGCAAATACGATCGATACGCGGTCTTGCTCGCGCAGGCAAACATGTGCTCAAGTCCCGCTCTAGCTGCCTGGCTCTATCTAGCTCTGCTTATTATTCTCTTGTCATATACATATGATGAGACGGATGTAAAGAAATGTTTTAAATTTTTTCAATGGTCATCTAATCCCAATGTAGCTATGCAGAGCAGCGGCTACATACAGCGTACACTCAAGTTGTTATCTGTTTGTTTCTCGTGTCTTGCATGCAGTCACATAGTCACATGTGAGACGATGAATGTAATAAAATGCACCATATTTTTTCAATTGTCATGCATCCCGCTCCGCGACCGTAGCAATGCAAAGCTGCGGCTACAGCGCTTGACTTGCATTGTGCATGTTAGTTTCTGCGGGCGCCCGCACGCATAAACATAGCATTCTAGATTGTGATTTAAACGTAACAGCACAGAGTCTATCTTTGATGCTGCACACCGCTGATTTGTATTAGTTAAACATATGGGACTCTATGTACAAAACGTATTGCGCAGCGAAGAGTAGAATCATTGTATGCTAAAAAATCAGAATCGAAGTTCTGGGGACGTAACGTCCGATCCACGCACACCAAACTTAACAGACGATGAGCAATGCCATTTACGAGGGATTCAGGACGCACCACGGCTCACATGAATCACTCATAATGAGTGCGATGCGAGATGACTAACATGTACGTACACGTAATATATATATATATATATATATATATATATATATATGTATTATATAGCGTCTAAACTCGAGATCCAATCCCCCTATTCTATCATTCGAGTAGCTCTTATCACCGATCATCATCCGCAGGACGTGTTTTCTCCGCGCCTGCTGTCCGTATTCTCGCCTCCCGCAGCCCAGACAACAGTGGGAGGCGGCTATTACCCACACTCAAATGGGGGGCAGAGTTCATATCACCCTCACCACCCAGCGCTCGCCCTTCCACCTTCGTCTCAGGAATGTCGCTCAGTTCTCGCTCCAGATGCGAGTTTGGCAGCTGCGTTGTTAGTTAGTAAACATCGGCACGAGATTATATCTCATCAGAATAACAAGGGAGGATTCGAATCTTTGGCGAATAAATACTCTTCTTCATTGCCAACGACGTGTAGTATTCGTCGTCATCGTCGTCATTTTCGTTCTCACCATCACCATCACCATCGTCATCATCATCATCATCATCATCATCCTAGAGACCTGTAAAGGAGATCTTGAAAGGTTGCTCGAGAGCAGCTCATGCACCGCTTGCTCGGGATCCAATGGTGTCCCTGGGGTAGCGCGAGTGGAGGAGGCAAAGCACTGCTCACTTGGTAATGATGATGCTAGTAGTTGCGTCTGCTGACCCATCACCTGTGCAGGGGGGGTGGTCCTTTCTTCGTTCTACGGACAGGAGGGGCGGGGCAGAAGATCGTTAGATAAACGATAGCCAGCAGGATGCATATCACCCTCACATGCATCTGCTATGTATAACTACTACGACTACTACTACTACTTTACTACCGATTGTTGGTAAATGGGTGGGGGGTGGTACGGGGCCTTAACCCTCCTTCCAGAGTGATCATGATCAGGATGTTGTTTGTGCTGGCTATGACTCTGCTGCTGCTGCTGCTGCTGCTGCTGATGATGATGATGATGATGATGATGATGGCGATTATGCACGTGGCTCCCGACGCTGCTCAGCGAAGGCCTTTGGTACTCCAAAGCTGCACGCAGTGTCACCGAAGACAGACGCAGAGACAGACCGCAGCAGCAACGACACAAACGAGGAAGGAGGGGGTTGAGGTGAGCAGAAGTGAATGGGGGGGGGGGGGAGGGGGATAGAGAAAAGAATTGCGTGGAAAAAAATGCCAATCGACATTGTCCCTCCACCTTCTCCTTCTTCGCATCATCATCGTCATCATCATGGTCAATAGCACCAACCATTTCTATTCTCGCTATTTCTACACATCTCCGCGCATTGTCTGTTGTCGTTTGTCTGCTGTCGCGCGCAGCACAGAACCTCACACCTCACCCCTCATCCTCATCAACTTCACACATTCCCATTGAAACGTCAGGCACGTATCTAATCGCTAACCACACCTGAGAGCTTTGTGCAGAAGTAAAACACGAACCCCGCGACAACGGCGGCAGAGTCAATCTGATATATATATATATATATATATATATATTTATTCAAACAATCTGTTATTGATTCGAAAGCAATCGTCCAACATTCACTGCCTACTACTACTACTACTACTACTACTACTATTTCAGCAGACACAGCAGCTTGTCGATTTGTGGCGAGACGAGAAAAATCACCGGGGTTTTTACTAGATTGGGAGTGCTATCGGCTTTTCATCTACCAGCTCGTTGATGAGTGGAATCGATGTTAAAATGCCTTTCTCTTCTCTCATATGATACATCTCTTCCGTTTGCATGCACATATTATCACCGGAGATCATGTACTACTACTACTACTACAACTACTACTGGTACTTCTAATTCTGCTGCTGCTGAACCAAGGACTATTACCAGCAAATGGACACCGCTTTTCATCACGCTCGTGTACAATACCTGATGGAAGATAACGAGGAGGAGCATCGTAGCTTTGAACATACAGCATCACAACTTCCATGCTTGCTGCCATAATGTCAACTAGGAGCAGCCTCATCTTTTCTTTTCATTTATCCCCGCGTTAGATCGTTCCCCTCCCCCCCCCCCTCGCTCTCTCATACACACACACACGCACACACACACACACACACATAAAGATGCCCAACAGTATATGTAACTAGTATTAGGCATTACGAAGACGGCGCTCGAGGATGCCACCAGAACAAGCACGACACACTACAACAATGATGATGATGATGATGACGGTGATGATGACGGTGATAATGACGGTGATGATGATGGTGATGATGATGGTGATGATGAAGCGGCAAATCCACAAAAGAGAGAAGATGCCAGAAAGAACTAAGAAAAAGACGTCAGAAAAAGGGAGGTGCGACTGTTTGAGCAAGGGCGAGCGTACGTGCATGCATATATACCAACCCCGCAGAAGTTGATTGGGATGCGAAAAGGACGGATGGAGAAAGGCTTGCTGTGTCGCAGCTTCAGAAACGCCCTTGTTATGTGAACGAATCATTACGTCATCATCACATGGTTTGATATCAGCTAGGAGGAGGAGGAGGAGGAGGAGGAGGAGGAGGGAGGGGATGGTAAGCTACCCACACAACATGTATGATCTCTCTGTTTTTTGGAACAGCCCGACTCCTCCCCCCCCCCCCCCTCTCGGATCACTCTCACTCGCTCGTTATATGTCCGCGCGCGCTAAGAGTTGATAATCGCTAAGAAAGGCGGATTGATGAAGCTCAAATGCCAGGAGGGGACGCGAAGATGAGCGTCGTCGGTGTTATAAATAAATGTGTGTGTGTGTGTGTGTGTGTGTGTGTGTGTGCGTGTGGGCTGTCTGCTACGCGTATTCAAGGAGGCCGCTGGAGACGCTGAAGAAGTTGTCGATCATCATCAGCCTGATAACAGTAGCAAGGTACAATGCACATATCATAGCGATCGCCAACAACATTGCATGCCAAGGAGAGGGACACACACACACACACACACACACACACACACACATTGTTACTATATCTTGACGCAGTACTATATTCAAAGCATCATCATCATCATCATCATCATCATCATTATCACCCTCATTGACCGACCTTTCAAAGTTGAGAGATACCAGCATCACCATAAGCAGAGTGCCTAAGATCATTATCATTATCATCATCATCAGCAGCAGCAGCATGTACAGCTTCTTATTTGCTAAAAAAGAGTAACAAACACAACTTACCTCCTCCTCATCATCCCTCCCTCCCCCCCCCCCCCTTCCTCAGAGCTACCATAACGAAAAATGGTATACACTTACTAAAAGCGACGGCAGTTAGAGGTGTGCGTAGCTGAGGATGCTTGTATTTGAATACGGAAGGAGCCAACCCGCACTTCGCCTACAACGGCGACGACGAGGAAGAGGAGGGGGTGTGGGGGGGGGGGGGAATGGAAACGGTGAAAAGGGAAAGTACCAGGAAGGAGAGGACGGGAGGGATTTGAGAAACAGAGAGAAAGAGTAGAAAGGGGAAGCTAAAAGATAGATGTCCTTTTAGATGTTGTTTCCAAGATGGTGCTTCGACTGTTGTTGCTGCTGCTGCTGCTACTACTACTACTACTACTCACATAGTAGTGAAGAAATCATGAACACATCATCATAAAACTAACTCTAACACACACACACACATATACACACAACTACTACTATGAGCGCAACTACCATTCCGTGGAGCTGCCAAGAGTCTTCAAACAGCTCTGCGACGTGCATGCCCATATTTCCAACCTGCATGATGATGATGATGATGATGATGATGATGATGGTGATGGCGGTGATGATGGTGATGGTGATGGTGATGATGACGATAGCACGAAATTGATTGTTTCGTCGCATATCATGACGTAAAAGCACATATTCTAGATCGCATGGATTATACCATACACACACACACACACACACACACACACACACACACAAACACACACATAATCACAAACACACCCTAATTTGATGTAATAGAATCGTCATCATCATCATCATCATCATCATGATCGTCATCGTAATGTGTACCGCTCCGGCGCATATGACAACGGGCGCCAGCCAATCTCCAACCTACGACAAGGTCACAACGCACACACGCACAGATATAATTATGTTATAAATATATATTGACACATAATGCATTTGTTAAGTAAAGTAGGTGTGTGTGTGTGTGTGTGTGTGTGTGTGTGTGTGCTAGCATAACATGTTGGTTGTATTTTCACTCTCAATCAGTTTCTACTTGCTGTGCGGCGATGACAGTGAAGTCTCCCTCTCTCCAGGAGTACCTGCACGACATTATCATCATTAGAATCACCATCATCATTATCATCATTAGAATCACCATCATCACTAACAATAATCGTGTCGAAATGTACACTGTATGCATTGAACAATATGCATGTTAAAAGACAAGAAGAGCAAGAGGAAGAAGACGACGTACAGCTACAGCTGCAATAGCGACAACAAACGACGAATATTAATACAATGTATACAAATATATATATATATATATATATATATATATTATGTACCACGGAGGTGTATTGACACTCGCTAAAGCGGCGAGGGGTAATATGTACGTCAAAACGACCTAGAAAAGCAATAATATAACGTTACACCTTATCAACACTTTTATGCTTGTGCTGCTGCGCGTGGATTTACTCTTCTAGTTCTGATAGTAGTAGTAGTGGTGGTAGTATTAGCAGTAGAAGTTAGTAGCAGTTGTATATGTATATTACTACTACTACTACTACTACTACTACTACCACTACTACTACTACCAAGATCAGGCACAGCAGCAGCCCTTTCAGCAGCGAGTTCCCTGGGTTCTGATACATTACACAACGCTTGTATGTCAGCATACGCGCACGCGCACGCATAGAAATAATATAGAAACGTGCCGAGGCAAAGCTAGCAGCAGCAGCAGCAGCAGCCGCGGAAGATGTCTAATGATGACTTAATCTTCTTCTTCTTCTTCAATTCCTCCTCCTCCTCCTCCTCCTACTACTACTACTTCTACCGAAGCTGCTAAAAACGAGCTCCTCACCTTCACCTCGCCAGCACAGGTCGAAATACAATCAAAGCCGCTGGTAGCGTGGTAGCGATGGTGATGTTTAGTGGTGGCGGTGGTGGTGGCGGTGGTGGTGATGATGATGATGATGATGATGACTGGTACTACTACTACTACCACTACATGACTAACAGTACAAATAGATATGCTGTTGATTCTATGGCTACTAAGAAAGACAAGCAACCTCAAAACATCCCCCCCCCCCCCCGCATACCTCACGTTCCAATACAATATATTTAAGAAATGCCCCCAGTCCATCTACGAGATTAGGGGAGGGCGGGAGGGTAGATCACGATAGGAATAGAGATCGCCATCACACACAACCCGCGAGAGAGGAGGAGCAAGTAGAACGACAGAGGCAAACGATATTATTCGGCACACATATATATGCTGCAGCTGTTGGAGCGTAGCGTGCAAATACACGATGGTTCTGTCCTGTTATGACTTCGCAACAGCCGTGCGTGGGGCACTGAAACTATCCGCTCTCGCTCTCTCTCTCTCTCTCTCTCTCTCTCTCTCTCTAGGTTCAGTAACGGAAAATATCTTCCGATTTGGTCATCTTCGTTTTTGGCTATTGGTCAAGGCAGCAGCAGTAGCAGTAGCAGCAGCAGCAGCAGCAGCAGCAGCAGCAGCAGAAGAAGAAGAAGAAGAAGAAGAAGAAGAAGAAGAATTCTCTACGACACCTCCTCAGATGGTATTCTCTCCAGCAAAACACGAGGATCACCCGGGTTGATCAAGACTGAAGGAGTGGGGGGAGGGGGGGGAGGAGGGAACTTGATGAAATGTGAAGAGAAAGGAAAGTCTCGCTCTCTTTTTCTCTTTTCTCTCTTTTGTTGTCCCAACACGACCTACCAGCATTGATGATTAGGATGATGAACGGCAAGATCACGACCGCAAATGCCCCTGAAGAAGGAGGGAGAAGAAGAATTAAACTTTAGACAGGGGGCGGGCGAGGAGGAGGGTTAGAAGGGAGAGGAGAGTATATATATATATATATATATATATATATATATATATAATATCACATTTGAACGAGGGGAAATGAATATGAGTGGTCCGAAACAGGTGTTCGGCAATACGATGACGATGATGATGATGATGGTGATGATGATGGTGATGATGATGATGGTGATGATGATGATGATGATGATGATGATCATGATCACCAGGAAGACGATTCTTTCGTACGTTTTATATATAATGAAGTATGGAATGATATGGTGTGTTGATGACGATATGCTGCACAGAGCACAGCCGCAACTAATACCTGCGAGCCCATGGCCAACCATATTCACAAAGAACACGTTCGGCATGCTGAGGGTGGCAGATTACAGGAATGTTGTTGATGATGATGAAGAAGAAGATGATGATGGTGTGATGATGATGAAGATGATGGTGATGATGATGATAATGACATGTACAACATTGAATATCAATATGGCACTATTACTATCACTACAACTACCTTCTAATACTACTACAATACTACTACAACTATTACTACTGCCGACGCATTTTGTCCTGCCGCGACATGATAATTAAAGCACTGTTGTTCATGGATATTTCTTCTACAACTACTATGTTGATCTTGTCCGCATATGAGCAACTTCGATGTGTATATGCAGTATTTGTTTTTGTTTGTTTTGTGTGTGTGTGTGTGT
>ADNK01001065.1:0-14825 GCA_000320545.1 Bigelowiella natans CCMP2755 | reverse complement strand
TCTCTCTCTCTCTCTCTCTCTCTCTCTGTGTGTGTGTGTGTGTTATGTATGTGTGCACACATTTTGTTGGCTTCAATAGTTTAGGAGAAGACGAAGAGAGAGAGGAGGAGGGGGGGGGGGGAGGGGAGATAAGCACAGTTATCTTGCGCTTTTGGTACATCCTCTGCCTTGCCCTCCCCTCACCCCCTCGGCAAGCATGGAAATACTGTCGTGCCTATTTTTGACTCTGCTATCAGGTGACCACCTCCTAGGGCGAACTCCCTGTCGCGGCCCTTAATCTTCAATGTTTTCTCGATGGTAATCGGCACGTTCGCACCGTCCTCTTGCGGAATGCCCATTACCCCTATCGGCTTGGCCCCGGCCGTCCATAGGACCATGTCGCATGCAATCGTTTCTCTGCCGCCCTCCTCCTCCCCCTCCCCTTGTCTTTGCACGCGAAGTTCAAACACGTCTTCTTCGCCTCTTCCTTCCTTTGTGTACTCGCTACTGCTGCCGGAAGAAGAAGGAGAAGGCACCGTCGCTTTGCCGACCTCCTCGACGCGATGATTGTATAGAACCTAGTAGCAGTAGTAGTAGTAGTAGTAGCATTTGTGGTGGTGGTGGTAGAGAAGAAGAGGAGGAGGAGGAAGGGAGGAGGTGCAAGCGTTGTTATTTTGCCGGTATTACTATACATCAAAAAGGAATCAAGCGTTCATATAAAGGACAAAGACCGTTCGCGAAGTCAACCGATGCTCCCCCCCCCCCCCCGGCCCCCCTTCCCTCCTCCTCACCGATAGCATCGCTTTCCACATGCATACAGAGTGTTTTCTTCAGTTCCAACCTCCTCATACCCCCATTCCTCAATGACGAATATGATGACTCCACGGACACGCGCGATTTGTACCTCGATGTTCTTGCTCGCTAGTGTCTCTCGCGCCACGTCTCTCGCCTCCGGGGCGAAGGTCTCCATCAAGTCGGCGCCTGCGACGTACAACGTGACTCGTACCGCCTCCCTTCCGAGCGACTTTTGCAGCCTGTCCGACACCGTAGCGGCCAGCTCTACACCCGAGGGTCCTGTTTGGTAGTGTTGTTGTTGTTGTTGACGACGACTTTCATACTAAGTGTAATATAGTTCATAGCAGCAGCAGCAGCGATTGTACGATTCACAGAAAAAATCTTGACGAACAGGGGATGAAACACATAGCTTTCCCCCTGTAGTACAGCACGGCAGCAGCCAACGTTGTAATCGCAACTGCAATAACAAACAGTCCCCCCCCCCCCCTCCCCCCGCTCTCCCATATCCATTCAGTCAATGAGCAACCTCCTCCGACAACAGCGACGGACACCGTATCTCCTCGTTTATCAGCAAACGCATCTTCAATGTCCTGCAGTCTCTGTTCCAGCTTTCGTACGTCATCAAGAGTATTGAATGCCAGTGCGTGCTCCCGAGCGCCTGTTGCTAGCTCAAGATTGGCCTCTGCACCGACGCCTGATCACAGTATTATGATGTTTCACAGAAGCAGCAGCAGCAGCAGCAGCAGCAGCAGCACGTTCGTGGTGAGTGGCTTGCTGCTGTGCAGATGGTTAAATGGGGGCGCAGGCAGGCCACACATATCTCGTCGTTCTGAGGATAGGCGCTCTTGCAGAGCAAGCTGATGATGCGTGGAGGTGGTGATTATATTAAAATGCTCGACGCTACTATTTACAACAACTACTCTTTCGCCTTGATGTTCTTCTGCGATGGCACCAGCCATCCATCATCATCGTCGTCGTTATCATCATCATTCATTACCGAGAACGAGGTAGTCGTAGTCGATAGTAGAGTCATCATCAAGCTTGACTTGCCCTGCCAGCATGTTGGCGGTGTCGGACAGTGTCACGGATTTCACCTCATGCTGGACGAAACGAACTCCGGAAATGCCGATGAGGTCTCTGAACAACGGTGCCACCTATTGTATACAGAAATGAATGGTAGTGATCAATCGCTCACAATAGTAGTAGTAGCAGCAACAGCAGCAGCAGTAGCAGTAGAGCTGTGGCGATCGAGATCCGTGCTGTTGCGTTCTACCACCCCCCCCCCCCCCTCCCTTTTTTTTTTCCTAGCCTCTGACAGTACACCATCACGCTAGTGGCGCAACTGATATCGCGTTGGTAAGAGAGAGCTGCTCGGGAAATGAAGACACCGATGAAATTCATTTCGTGGAGAAGGCATTTTGCCATTTTTCATGATTCATATCGTCGGTGTCTTCATCAGTGTCATTATTAAGGTCGGGAAAATATTCATTATGTTTCCGATAACAGCAGCAAAAGCGTGCATATCCGGTGAGTTAGTAGGAGATACTTGGTCCAGGGTGGCTTCCCCCGTGATGAGCTCGTACATGAGAGGCTTAAACAGGAAGCGATCTGATACGTCGACCAACGTCACCTGAAAGAGAGCCGCGGGGAGGCGCAAGGGGGTAGCTTTATTAATAAAAAAGAAGAAACTATTCGTTGTTACTTGAAGGACCACTGTGAAAAAGTGAGTTGGAAAGAACCTCAGCCCTTGGTTCCTACCTCTGGCTTAGCGCCTTCTTCCCATTTAAGTTCTGCCAGTTTCAATGCAGTGTAAAGGCCTCCGAACCCGCCGCCAAGAACCGCGATTCGATGGGAATTGCCCGCGCCGCTTCTCAACGGCGTGAGAGCAGCGCTCTTTCCTTCTTCATGGCCAGCCATCGAGGAGGCAAACGTTCGCCAGGATGAAGGCGAAGAAGACGATGTAGCTTGTCCAGCGACAACGGATTCACATAGATTCGTAGATTGCCCAAGTGGTGAGAGAAGGCGGAGCCCCCCCCACCTCCTTTGCACAAGCGTCTTTGCTGAGGACGATCTTGCTCGCATGTGTTTTGTGGGACTGCGGAGCGACCGCATTCTCGTCGAACCTGACGGAACAGGAGACCATTACGATCCGATAGAGTAAATATAGCATTTGGAAAATACGTGTCGTTTGCGACGTAGGGGAGGGGCAAAGGGGGAGAGGCATGAGGAGACATTGCCCTACTTAGTGCATTGGATAACCGCCACGGGATCATCGGTTGTCTAGGCGCTACGGACGTCAAGACGACAGCAGTGAGGAGGAGGAGCCCAACAAATGGGGGGAACAGGCACTGGAAGGAATGAATGGCGGCGGCAGCCTTTTTACCTATTCGCGTTAAATCAATAGGTTAGTGTCACTGTGCTCGTAAGTAGACCACGTACGTATTATTAGGCTTCATGAGAGGGGCATCGCTGCCAGCGAACCATTCCCCTCCCTGGTCGTATGTCACGGACACGTGGCCAAGCAACGAGTGGTGGCTAGACGCCCAACCCCTATGAATCGACCCTTTCGGCCGCAACAGAGCCGAGAGTTCAATTTTCAACGGTATTGGGCGGCTACTTAAGAATAGAGAGTAGATATATTCGCCCTTCTACCACTCGAGTGTGGAGAGGGCTGAGAGGGTGGGCAGGGAGGAGGGGTAACCTGGAGCCATTCGTGTCCCTCTGGAGTTTCTGCACAATTGTATGATAAATAGTTATTATTTAATCCGAAAAACTTATAATTATTTACCTTCATTTGACTGCTGATGTGCCTTCTCATCCTTCGCTCCGACCTTCGAAGCGTGTGAACACGGAAGGTTTTTTAGTCCCAGAAACATCCGTGCAAATGGAAACTTGCGGTGGACTTCGCTGGGAAATCTCCACAGGATCTCTCTGGATCAGACAGGATCCCTGCGTGATTAAACATCGCGACAATAAAATTTAATATGTCGTTCCTTAAAAACTGCTTCCTGTTCGCATGTGCGGTTATTTCCTCAAAACCCTCTCAAATATCTCTCCCCTTTCCCAGATCCGGAATCGTCATTATGGGACTCTCTTCGTCCTTTTGTATCCCTCCATCCCGCACAACGGCCAACGCGGCTACGAAAGCACTATCTGACGCTTGTGAATCGAGCAGGTTGTCCTTTTTCAACTTCTCTCGTGTATCGACGATGCCTTTATTGTGAGTTGAGCGCAATGCCCGTGTGCAGATTTGTTGTGGTACACTACTACCGGGGGGGATGGTGAGGTCCATGCCGCGTGTGGTGCGCGAGTTCATACCAGAATTTATCGACGATCACAGAGGTTGGTGGGACTATACTTCACATCACTTCGCAGGTGGAAGAGCGTGTTAACACAGTATGCTCTCATGGACTAAGCATGCCCTTAAAACCATTTAGAACGAGGAGACAACTGTCATGATGCCGAAGCGCAGCAAAGTTGAAGGGAAGATGATTTTCGTCAGTGACTATGAAAAGGTGCGGATGTACGTTCCTCAACATTGAGATTTGATTGAGAAATGAAACCTATTTCTGGAGTGTTCCGCATACATGTCTGTAAAGTTATATAGTGTGTGTGTGTGTGTGTGTGTGTGTGTGTGTGTTTGTGGGCGATTGTTTTGCCTTAAATTGCTTTCAGAAATAGATTGATGTACATCCTAACAATAATTTTTGTGAAAATAAGTCTGTCTGTCAATGTCTTTCTTCGAGCTTAGACGTTAGCCAAGCGACTGAAGCTCGAGATCCTAGAGTACTACAAATTTCAAACACATGCATATTATTGCTCACACACCTATATAGATTAAAACATCAAAATCAATCTCGTCATTCGAAAGGAATATTCACGCGTACACGCGGTGCAGAACAATGAAATAGTTATTATGATGTATGAACACTTCAGAGCTGGGACGCGATCCGAAAGCTTTAAGGACAGCAAAATGGCACAGCCAGGCGTCTTTGTCTTCAACTCTTCTGGAGATATAATTTATAGCTTTATCAAGCAGGGAGCTGGGCCCTATGGCCGACCCATTCCGCAGGATCTCTTTCCAATCATCGCTAAACATGCTGCTGCTGCTGCTGCTGGCAGTAGTATAGGAACAGAAAGCAAAGGACAAGGTCAAGCAAAGGCAGATGGAGACAGCATTGGATCCATTCCCGAGGATGCCCTCAAAGGAATAATAATGATGACAAAGGTTGCTCGTCATCGATTGTGGCTGCATGAGATGTGTTTTGAGCGAAATTCGCGGAACAAAGAGATGAACAATATACAAAGTTATATCTCGTTTCATCTCTTGTTGGTTTGTACTGCCGCTCATCGAATATCCTTTGTCTTTGCAGGAAGTTCGTTCTGAAATGGAGGCCGAGCTCTTTGCGAAAGATGCTTTGCCTGTGTAGAGATAATACTCCTGGAATGTCAAGAATTATTTCGTTTGGTTCGACCTCTCTCAATGATTTAGAGCACACTCAGCTTGTGTCCACACACACACATACACACAAGCACACACACACAAGCACACAGACACAAACACGGCTATTCATGGGCGTGCACACGCACAAACTCGAAAACATCGCTTTCAGTATGAACACAACAGAAAATGAAGCACGCCTCGTCGAAACTCTCATCTGCCGCCTCATTGCGTGGCAACGGCGAGCGTAGCGGAACCCCTTCCATTCTTATCTAATAAATTTCAGCTTCAGTCAATGAGGAATAGTAGTACGTATGTACATTCGAATGCGCACCACCATCTGTTCAGTGCATATACGCACAACCAAGCGTTTCTATTATTTCTTGAGGTTAGATAGTGCTTATGAGAGAGAGAGAGAATGTCTAGATGTGTGTGTGGTATGCGGAAGCTAGCATGTTTTGATTTAGATTTATTCACGCTTAAATGAATACCAGCAATCTCAACCGATGTTCACAACATAATAAATGTCTGCCAGATCTAGAGATTGTTGGTGATACGCGCGAGCGCGACTTGTTTGAACATGATAACGAATGCACATGCAAATGGTACACTCTAGCACTTTGAATTGTCACTTGATGAGCTGATGCGCTTCTTGCAAGAGCTTTTATATGATAACTGCGCGCTAGAACTGAATATTTTGAATGCATCACTGTTTTCTCAGAATGGGCGATTAAAAGGCAATGAAAGATATGCTTGGCACATTCCGGCTGATTGCTCGATGAAGTCTACAATTCTTGCTAATTATTTGCAAACCTCGTTATTATTTAGAAAACGGGAAAGGCATTGTCGAAGCATTGGAATTCTGTGGTGCTCAAAATTTTCCTTCACTGCTGGGAGCATGGCTCTTGTGAAAT
Organism: Bigelowiella natans CCMP2755; assembly: GCA_000320545.1. Classification (NCBI taxonomy): domain Eukaryota; phylum Cercozoa; class Chlorarachniophyceae; genus Bigelowiella; species Bigelowiella natans. The sequence continues at coordinate 8,696 of ADNK01001065.1, read as the reverse complement.
AAACAAATTGCTCATGTTTTTCATCCTTACATGCACCTTCATCCCAGGGCTTGGGAGTGCTGAAGAGATGTCGCACATGGAGATTCCAATCACGATTCAAGAAAGTAGTCCCTGAAACTTTTGGAATAGGGATTCGTGTATCGTGCCCATACCAGAGGTGTCCGTTTGTCAAGCCAAGCGATTGCAGGTGCAGAGCAAATATGTGGAATAGTAACCCTTGGTCACGATTTGCACCTAGAAAATTCCATCCACCTAATTCATGCCGATGATTTGGGTTACGCCAAAGCCTTGGCCATGTATGTGCAATAGGGCCGTAGTTCGCCCATCCATTTTCCTCGGTGAAACCAGCCTTGACATCGTCAATCCACAATTCAATAGCCTTTGAGTTTGGTCTTCCGACGAAATATCCTGCATTCACAGGGGACAATCCGCGTTGGTTCGCAATCAGAGAGAATTTAGTTCTTAAGTATCGAAGTGTAACATCTGTGACTTCATTAAGATCCGTCAGGTATGCATCAGTATCAAAGGAAAATATTGCATCGTACTCCTTCATCGTGAAAACGTGCAACTTCATTATCTGGATAAGAAACTCTGGGACTTCGTAGTTTACTTTTCGTTCTAGAGATATAGCGGCAGTGCAGTCAAGTTTCATCGTCGCATTTTTCAACCCATCACAAGCCGCACGCTTGATAGAGTCGTCTACATGTAATAGCCGTACTCCCATATCGTTTAATGTTTCCAGGTGCACCTTCGGAAAACTCGAATCATGAACAAGAACCATATCATACTTCACGTCTGAGTTGTTTGCGTTAAAATTTTTAGCCTCTGTTGCATGGTAGGCCAAGTTCGCCATTGTTCCACAAAGAAAATTACAAGCAGCCCCATGGATTGCGTTTTTACATTCCTCCTTTTCATATATCCCCGCAACGACAGCAAGAGCGATGCATTTTGCACCTTTTATACAAGCCGACGGCCCAGTTGGGTGATTCAATTTTACATTCTGTCGATTTTCCACTTCTGCATTAGAGAATATTTAGATGACCGAGGTAAATAAAATGTAACATTGTGACTGTACCAATGAAATCTTGGCCGAGATCGGAGGACCTAAATTTTGGGAGTGGACTCCCTTCAAAGCTGGAGACCACCGAAGCTCCTCCATATTTCTTCCAAACAGCGGAGACACTGATGAGGAAGAGGAGAAAGAAAGCGACCATGATTCAGTACAGTGACTACCAGAGCTGCAGCACCGTTTTCGAATGGTAAACAGATTTCGAAGAAATTTTTTCTGGAAATTACCAGGAAAAATGCCTTCCATTTTCTCTGAATTGAGGAAATATACCTGACGTATACCATAATGTATTGGTGATTTTACAAAATACACAAAATTTCTGAGAGATGTAGCTCTTAAAACTAGCTAATATTCTTGAGCGCGTTGTTGTTATTAGTGCTGAACGACGCGGAAGTGGTGGGAAACTACAGGTGATTTGCGAAATAAAAAAATTGTTTTTGTTGTCGCATAATAAAGAATAATGGCGTTTATGTTGTTAATGCTTCATTCATTTGTTCATTGTTCATTGTCGCTTTTTCAGTAGGAGTAACTATACGCTAGCAGTTGCTGTCCCCAGCCTTTTGAGCCCCATTTTAATAGTTGCTGCCCTGCCGTCGTTGGTGTTCGCACAATTGTACCCTTGGTGTTTGTTCCAGCCCTCCAAAGTCAACCTCCATAAAATGGTGCAAGGCCTGGCTGTCGCTTTCATCTTAATCAGTGGCGCCCTCGGTGCCTTTAGAAGCCATGACACTGAGAAGTTGCTCTTGGAGGTGAGAAGGAGATTGTCTTTGCATACTGCTTTTTAACGATTGTATTTCTTGAACAGGAGAGTGAAATTCTGGATTACATTTCTAATGATAAGCAATTGGCTGTCAAAAGAGCTAATCGAAAACCAGTGATGTTCACCCACATACATAAGTCGGGCGGAACATCACTATGTAAAATGGCGCAAATGGCTGGAGAAAGAATTCCTCAGCCTAATAAGAATTGTAATTACGTTGGAAAATGGACAGATAGCTTCTTGGGAATAGAGATGCCGCAGTATGCTAAAGAACATCATCATTTTACTTCATGTGGTGAACGTAAAAAATTATGGAAATGGCACGGGTGGACTTTTGCAGGAATAGAGCGATACATTGACAAGGGGGATTTTTGTAATGAATTATTAAATATCATAATATTGAGACATCCTACATCTCGTTTGGAGTCTTATTTGAACTATGGAGCAGAAAAAGGGTGGAGACATTATGAGATTGGTGGCGAGCCAGATAGAAAAACATTGCAAAAGTGCCTTGACCATGGAGAATGTGAAAATGTGATGCATCAACATCAAATAGACAACTATATCACACGGACGCTGGCTGGGCCAGAGGCTAGCGCGACAGACTACAGAAATCTAACCATATCCCATCTACAGCTGGCAAAAACACAATTAGAAAAATATGATCACGTTGTGATTCTAGAAGAATTGAATAAATTAAATGAACTTCTGAATACTCTGGGCTGGGATTTAACAGAGGGGGATGTTGTGCACGGGTCACATAGAAACATCGTAGAGAAGAAATTTAGCTTTAGTAGCGAGGCACAGAGGCGACTGTCAAAAATCAATGATTTGGACATCAAACTCTATAATTGGGCAAAAAACATGAAAAATAAAGTTGTAGTGACTTCGTAACGCAAAACTAATAACATCTACACAAAAAGTGCACGAGAGACTGCTTAACTTTTGAGCAAATAGTAAAACAAAATGTATCATCGCTCCAAAAACTCAATTACATCATGCGTCATGCAAGTAGTGAAGCCACGCAAGATCATGACAGTGATATAGACTAGGGGGCACGCAATGAATCTAACAATTAACTAATGAGAAGTATTTGAACAAGCATGCGCGGTAACCAGATGGTGGACGTTGGGATCCGGGATAGGAGGGGCAGGAGCACTGGCTAGCTGGGCAGTAATGGATGCAGCCGCACAAAATCCGCCCTTCAGTGTTTAGAATCATACTTTGTGTACTGGAACAGTGCCGTCTTGTTGATGATACGCTTGAAGAAGTCGACGTTACGTTGCTTTGTCTGTACGCGAGATGCGCATCACTTTGACCTAAAGCGATGCACAGCATTCGCTTGCTAGCTTGTGCTGCATGCCGAACGCAATGCTAGAATGGCGTTTGCGCTGCACGTTTAGCTGAGATATATATAAGTATGAACATCCATCTGAATAAAAGTAAAGCTGATAAACAAAATGTCGCAGGATGCATGTGGAATGGCATCATGTGATAATCATCGCCATGCATCGTCATCTACGCGATGCCACAATAATAATCATGGCGCATGGAGCTCGTTAGCAGTGTTCTCCAGAAAATATAGCGCACAGATAGCTCTTTGAATATTTTTTCTCTAAGTGCTCTCTCAGGTCCTTCATGTACTGTCCGAGCCAATCATTGCCCATTCGAGAGCACGTACTATTGCAAGTCGCTTCATTGCTCCAATGTAATAGAGTCGGCAAGGCCTCATTCATCAACTCTTGCTGGGATGGAGTCGTTTTACGGCACGCAGCCCCATCTGATACGCACTTCCTTGACAGCCTGTATCGAAGAAGATCCTCCCTACAGAAAAAGATAATGATCAAAAGTTAGGCATCTCATTTTAAAAATTATGGGAGCTAATGAGATGCGCTACGTGAAGTTACCCTGTTCCCGTGTAAAGGTGGATGGCATAAAGTCCATCGTTCGGTATAGTGCAGCCGTTCTCGGCAACGCTTGCCTCCACAGAAATATTCATCAACATTCCTGCACGAAATCGAAAGGCAATGAAGAAGCCAAAGTAGGGAGCATAAAACGAGATATCATTTAAGCTCTTAATAGTGGTTTGGATGAAGGCAAGACCAATTTTTTTTAAATCATTTACATGTACAACGAAAACATTTGTACTTCTTCCCTTCCCGAACTACTCTCATCACCGTTAGTCGGTGCCCGCCACAGAAGCAATGTTACTTACCATAATGGAGCTGTTGGTAATGGGCTTTGCGACACTTTTCCGTGTGCACTGTGTAATGCGGGTGATGACTGAAGGACCAGCTGTTCATACATTCGAAGCTGATAATGCTTTTTATATGGCTAAACCACCATTTACCGCAAGTAAGGACTTCCAACCTCGACTGTTTTTTGTGATCAATACTCCAAAGAGGCTTTCCTATCTCCCCATTACCGGTGAATGTATTTGGTCCTACCATCTTCCAAGGCAATTTGATGTACGACCGTTTGTTGCGCTTTACATGCCTGAGCAAGAACCCCTTCTGCGGCGGCTGGTCCTCCTTAGATAGCGATGCTACATATTCGTCTACATCGAGCAGGCCAAGCCAGTCGCAAGCTGACTTACACTTTGCCATCATCGCGAGTCTTGGTAGGATCTGACCCTCGTTTGGTCGCTCGTTTGGATCACTACAGTTGCGTCCATAGAGCGTGGTTGAGTTTACGAATGTAACCTGCCCCTTTTCTATATACGATTGCATTCCCAGGAACTCTTGTTCTGATGGATCGGAGCAGTCATCGACTATGAGAAACTCAGTAACTCCCGCAAAAAGGTGATACTCTATCCATTCCGGTATTCTTCGGCGATAATTGTGCACTCGAGTCATAAAGCACAGCTTTGGGTCCGTGGTATAATCACCACCTAGGCGAACACTCTTATTTACATAAGGTTGATAATTGTCTGCAACTTCGTCGCCACAGGGCGCGACTACTTGTATTGAAGTAGGGGGAGAAGAAGTAGGGGGAGAAGAAGTAGGGGGAGAAGAAGTAGGGGAAGAAGCAGAGGCGACGGAGGATGAGGTTACAGCGAAATTATCGCTCCTGGAATGCACGGAGGAGCTGCTAAAGCTTAAATTTAACAACGAAGCAGACGCCAAAATGGCTAGTATAAGTAAAATTCTGCGCGTGTGGGGGCTCATTCATTGATTCATTGGTTGAACGACTGTTCGGCAAGCACGGGTGTGCACGTAGGATGTGTTCTGGGGTGGTGCATGTATTATCTACTGCAATAGTGTAATACAAATGTTAACTGCGATTAGTTTCATCTATAGTCTTAGAAGTATTTATTTGCCATGTCGTATCAGACAAATCCCATACCTTTCTTCACCAAAGGAAAATGAACAAAATGTCCTTTTCTGATCGGATATCTTCGGCTGATTGCCGAGGTCTAATGAAACGATGGATCTGATTTATGAAACTCGCTCCTTCATCACATGATTAATTGAGTCAGGTCTCTCATCAGTTTGATGGACGATCAAAAATAGACGAACACTGCGGGTCGTAGAGCATTGCCGTTGGTGTTTTCAGTTGCGCGCAAGTTGTTCGTCGCTTTCCGGTTGATCTAGTCAGAAAAGCACCGATCAAACGCCGAACGCCATGTCAACGCGGGCTATTTTGTTGGTCCCTTCCCCGTCCTAGGAAATCCTGAAATCCTAGGAAATCCTAGGAAATCCGCCTTTCTTACCACGAACATTGGGCGAGATTATTTCAGAGTTTATTTAAAAGGCGCATTCCCACTTCCCGATCCTACGATGTCTGCCTTTCGCGAATTGCGACAGCATTTAGTTCCCAAGTCGTAGGATAAAACGATCCCTGGTTGTTTGGCGCACAATTGACGATTCAACTTCGAAGCATTTCGGGCAAACCTGGTTTCCGGCGTCTTTCCACCCCCACGCGACGACCTTGTTTAGTTAGAAGTGCGTTTGTAGATGGGGGCTTTGTAGACAATATCTGAAGAGCTTTAGCGCCCTATTTGTGCGGATCTTACTACTCTGAAGCTGGTATGTCTTCCATTGCTTGCAAGTAGCCCAGTGCAGCGTCCTAATCACATACACCGGATAGGAACTCGATCAATCCTGGAGACCAAAACTCACCAGTCGCCTTGCGTAAGCCTTTAATGGAAAGGCTGTGCGCTTTATTCAAGGAAGCCAAGGTTTCTACTATTCTATTTATCCGTTTTTGGGAGTATCTGGCTTCATGGGATGGCTATCAAATTTCGCTGCCGTGCCTCAACTCGCTGCTCCCTCAGATCTATGTGATAATATTCTTTTGACCGATATTATCAGGCTGACAAGTCTCTCGGGGTTGCATATTTTGAAGCAGAGGCGGGGAGAATCATTGGCCCCAGCACCGAGGATGTTGCAAAGTAAGAAAGGCATGAAGAGGCCTTAGCGCTCACGCCCGCCCTCGCCCCACTTTAAGTGTTCATATAGGATCCACTTTATTTACTTTGCACTATGATGGTAGGTATTTGATATCGAACTTTGATCATCTAGAATCGAGCTATGTCGATAGCATCAAGGTGGACAAATACTCCTCCTTCTCCTCCCCCCCCTCCTCCTGCCCTCCTTCCTTCCCCTCCCCCTGCCCTCCTTTGTTTTTTCCGCGGTCAATCATACGATGATGTTTTCCATAGGAAAAAGACCTAGACGATGGTGAAGATGATGGTCGTGGTGGCGACAACGATGAGGAGGATTCTGACGAGGAGAGAAGTCGAGGAGGACGGGACACCAGCGATGAAAGACGAGACACCAGTCGCGCTTTCGAGACGGAGCATCGAGAGTGGAATCAGAATGATGGCAGCAATAATACTGGAAACTCAGTTCGAGAACTACATAGTCGTGGTTCAGAGGAAAAAGTAAGAATATTCCCTCTGCTTCCCTCCACTCCGCACTTTCGTGTGCCTTCTCCTCTTTCATGGATGTAATAAAACTATTCGTCGCTCATCGAGATGTTGGGGGCGTGTGCCGCCGCCTCCAAGAGCGATGGTGGTCACTAAAATGAATATCACGAAGAGATCTGACGATGTTCACAAAAACTGATGTAAACACAGCTGGAGTCGTGCTGCAAATTAAAATAATTACAATCATCAGAATTTCATTTGTTGAAAGCATTGTTGTCCACGTACAGGAGAAGAGGAATCGTGGGAATGACGTAGGGGCGAACATGATCCTTTGCTGTAATCTGCCCGACGATTGTATCGAGACCGATGTCCATGAGGTGAGAGATGAAGAACTTTGGCAATGCAATGTTGGGGTGCTGATGGTGAAGAAGAAGATGCTGGTGATAATGATGATGATGCCCACCGCCTTCCCCTCTATCGTTTAAATGACGCTTATAGTTGACTGCTGCTTAGATATTTACGAGGGCGGATGTGCAAGGGGTGTCTGTATACTTCTGCGGCAGTAACTATGCCGTCGTGGAGGTAAGTTGTACTTACTACCAGGAGATTGTGGTTGGACAATGAGAAGGAGGGGGTTTGGAGAGAGACAGCATTTGAGGCAAGTTCCTTGGCAGTTACAATTATGATTCTCGTGGAGGATCGCTACATATATATATATATATATATATATATATATATATATATATATATATTCCAAGAACTGCTTATAATACGTGAGGAGAAGAGACATACACGACTGAGCTTCAACTAATATTTTCCTTTCATCCTGCTGGCAGCTGGCCGACAAGAAGAATCGAGACCAAGCCCTCGCCAAGTGTAGCGGTGCAAAGGTACTACGTACTTGTCCGAAAGGAAACGTATCAAATTCGCGAGGGATTTCATCATAAAACGAAGCCAGCAGTTATCACCGTGACATCATCATCATCATCATCATCATCATCACTACTACCACCATTAGGTGCGGAGCCGACTCGTGGAGCTATCTGCAATGGAAACACGCAAGCGCATATTCATCGGCAACATTCCGAAGAGGATGTCGCAGAGTGAGATCGAAAAGGGTCAGTTACCTGAGCAGAGAAAGGCAATGAGAGAGGGGTAGTAATGGGAAGCTGGTGGGATGGGGGGGGGTGGGGGAGAGCGTTGCTCTCTCTCTCTCTCTCTCTCTCTCTCTCTCTCTCTCTTTCTCTCTCTCTCTTCCCCCCCCAAAGAAACAACAGGCAAAAAGCATGTAGTAGTGTGTGAGCGTCTCACCGAGAGTTGAAAAGTGATCCTCCCATCCTGACGACGCCACTTCCTTCTCCTTACTTTCTTTACTCTCCCCCCCCCCCTTCCCTTCCCTCCCCACGTTGATATGCGAACATTAGAATTTGAGGCTGAAGGCGGGCGTTTCGATAGGCTTTATCTGAAATCGGGATATTGCTTCATTTCCTACCAAACAGCCATCAGGGCCCATCGAGCTTGCAGGTTCCATTAGATTCAGCAGTGCTGTGCAGCGCCTTTGTCTGTGTGCTGCTACTACTGCTCAGATTTTGATTACTTCGTTGTCGTCGTCATCATCGTCGTCGTATGCATTCTGTCCCAATCTAACTTCCTGTCGTTGTCGTTGTCGATGCTCATTCCCCATTGCCACTCCTGTCGCGACTCCTCCTCCTCCTCCTCCTCCTCCTCCTCCTCCTCCTCTTCCAACTACTACTACTACTACTACTACTACGACGACGACTTATCTGCTGAGAAGGAAGCTGAAGAAGTTCTCGTTGGCCGGAACGAGGCTGACCGTCGAGTTCGCCAAACCGCTATTGGTGATTTAACAACGTCAAGGATAGGGATTAGTGATGATGATAGATCTGATGAAAGGAGGAGAAAACATCTGTTACAGTTGCTGCTACTTATGTTGTTGTGGCTTATGCATGAGTATCCTATAAATGTGCATGGTTTTC
>ADNK01001066.1:0-16675 GCA_000320545.1 Bigelowiella natans CCMP2755 | reverse complement strand
GAGGAACGTGAGGAGATTATGTTTTTCTCCCCCCTCTTGTTCCGGGGGGTAGGAATTTTCCCTAAGATCTTTCCACAACAAAAGGCCCCTGAAAGAGGGGGCCCCCTAATTTTAATATACGTGGGTCCCGTGCCCCAGGTGTCCACGAGAGGCGTGTGTGTGTGTGTGTGTGTGTGTGTGTGTGACCGTGTGTGGTGGGGGGGGGGGGGAGGGGGTGAGCGATAAACGGCGGAGCGGTTGGGAGAAGGGAGGCTCTACTACCTCGTCCAATCTGAATTCGAAGGCATTGTGGTTGCCGTCTTTTTCGCCTGATGTGTGGTTGGGGGAAGGATACGAGGGCGTTAGCATCACGCACTTGGGCACTTGTCACGTAGAACCCACTCATCATTGTTATCGTCATCGCTCGCCTATCCATCAGTCGATACGAATCTATCTCTCTGTCATCATCATAATGCCCAGAAGAAAAAGGAGAACGACCACTTCCCCCTCCCTCTAATGAGGAGACACGCAAGCACGCCAATGCGACGCCAAGCGTCACCTAAATACCATCCAGGCGCACACAAATATCCAATCAGATAGTCGCGTGTCGCAGGACAAACAGCTCTTATAATTTCCTCTTATCCTCTTATTCTCCCCCTCCCTCCGAAATTGTCGTAGGGGGGAGAGAGAGAGAGAGAGAGAGAGAGAGAGAGAGAGTTGGTGGGGGGAGGGGATAGGACAGTATCGACTTATCACCATAGAAATTTGGCAAGAGATTCGAACCTGTAGAAGAATTAAAGCAACAACAAAATAAAACAGAGGAAGAATGAAGGGACACAAGGGGATATAGGACTCAGAGCGAGTATGTGATTACATGTAGCTCTGTTTGGCTCATAAATGAATATATGAATACAAATACACATGGAGTACTATACTATGAATATATACATATATATATATATATATATATATATATATATATACATATTGGTGTGTGTGTGTGTGTATGTGTGTGTGTGTTTTATAATATATCCTAACGGTAGCATCATTACTTGGTAAGAATCCCACGAGAGATAAGGGAAGATTTGGAAGAGCGAGTACCAGCTTGGAGCAACAGAAACAACAATAATAACAACACATAAGCGCATCAATCCACACGCATCCACCCACGAATACACAATCTTCTTCAAAGACGTCCATTATTTTCTATTTTCTTCCACAAGTTGAACAAACAAAAAAGAGGAGGAGGACCCGTGCACAATCGCAGCCATCGCTAGCAGAATCTCGTACTTCATTCCATCTCCGACCTGGATGGTGATATAAAAGTCACTCGCAATTAATACACCTAGGCAGACGCGCGCACGCACGCACACATACACACACACACACACACACAGAGAGAGAGAGAGAGAGAGAGAGAGAGAGAGAGAGTGAGAATGAGTAGTAAAACCCCTGCTGCTTGCCATGGTTTTCACGTGATAGATGGCTCACACGTACACGCCTCCATGACGACGCTGCTGCTGCTTCTCTACCCCACCCCGCTCTCCCCATTCTTATGTTGATGTTAATGCACTTACAGCTGTTCCATCGGCATCACCATCGTTGTAAAAAAGATACTGAATGACCACCCTCATAATCTGGCCAAGAATAATCCCGCACACTAATAATATCGTTGCCGTGACTTACTCATTGACATGCTCGCGACGATGAAATGACGACGATAGACACGACAACTGCACTAGGGGTTCGACTACTGCATGTGTGCATGGGCGTGTTTTGCCTTTTCGAAAACCAAAGAAAAACAAACGCTTTCGTAGCCGGAGGCGATGGAAACAAGTGCGCAAGGACTTTAGTTTTGTATCAACTCTTGCATCTCTTGTTTTAAAAAACTGAAACAAAATCTTCTCTATGCCCATAGAGGCGATCATCGAGTAGATGATAGTCTTACGGAAACTGGACATTTATGAGTGACTTATTACCTCCGAGGAAGGAAACGGTGACCATGCCGCCGAACACTTCGTACAGCGCACTTCGATTAATGACGCCCACATTTAGCTCGGCGTGCGATTGATGCAACACAGGGATCTGCATACACACACAAACACACACACACACACACACACACACACACACACACAGAGAGAGAGAGAGAGAGAGAGAGAGAGAGAGAGAGAGAGAGAGGCAGAGTGAGAGCGGTTCAGAGCTCATAGTCGTCATCATCGTCAGCATCGTCCCCTTATTCAAACCCCCCTCTCGCTAATCGCAACCTTGGAAGCTTTATTCCGGGCTTTCTTCCTATTTTGTTGTGAGTAGAAATGAGGAAGTTCGTTCGTTGACCACGCAAATCACATATGGGGGGGTAACTTCGGAACCAAAACACGATGATGCACGGTCAATGGTTACACTCCTTCCGACAAGAAAATGTGAATAAGCGCACGTGATCGGTCCACTTTCACGTTGGTCGGAATGTCGCGTATCTTGCATGCAAGTGATCAAGGACTTAAAAAGCATCATGACCTGTTCCTTGTCTGCTCTGCATCGTATTTCATCTTTATGGTCTTCTCGATCTGATGAGTAGGAAATGATGATGAGCAGGCCACCCTTGAGATAATAATAATGGAAAGTATTTCCCCTAAGTCGTTTCGTTTGCGAAAATAATGCTACCTCTTCTTGCTTTGGAGGCACCACATATTTTAACCTGTGGTTGGAATTGCTTGTATGAGAGAGAGAGGGGATGGGGATGAGAGAATGCGGAAGGAGGAAAGAGAGAGAGAGGGAGTATTGTTCGAGGCGTACATAGAGTATTTATTACATAATTGAGTATGTATGCATAAATATTGCTCACATGTTCATTAACACAATCTCCATCGTGAACATCATCACCATTTCATTATCGTCCTCATCCACTATCACCAACACTCCAACCAATCGTATCCCCAATAAAAAGTCAATTATGTCCCACACAAAAGAAAGCAGCATTCGCTCGAAATACCCACCCAATGAGAAGGCGCTCGGGAAGCGACGGTTTGAGGAAAAGGAGAACGAGTAACACCGCCAGGACAAGCAGGAAACACGGGTTCAAAATGATCTACGAATATTCATTATATCACTGTTTGGGAGCTCTGCTTTCAGTTTGGAATGCTTACAGGTAAAATTCCATACTCCCGCCCAAACTCCCCCCGTCAAACATCAGCATATTTCCCTCTAACCCTAACAGGATTCGTCAGTGGGAGCCTGAGGGCCAGGCGAGTTACCTCCGCGATAGCCGCCATTGTGACTTCCGAGAGGACTTGGTTCTGAACGTCCTAGGTAGTCCAGTGGATATTTTCTTTCCTAAAATGTGTTAAGTTAGATAAATATTTGAGCCAGAAACATCATTACTCATTTTGCATCGGGAGTGTCTAGAGGATTTGGTCCCGTAAGCTCCGAAACGTCTCTCGAGATTCATCCGTGCTCTCGAAAAAGAACAATATTTCCTAGAAATTTTAGCAAATTTGACCTAGTCGCAGGGTAAGATTCCTGGCTATTGCCGGATTTTCCTGACGGAACTGAAATGATACGCTCTCGTTGAAGAGCTAACTTCTGCAAAATAGAATGGGATTTTATCCAAAATATTGGGAGAGATGCTTGACGCATATTACAAATCGTATCCATTTTACTACTTTTAAGTTGAGTGTGCACAGCCCATCTACTATGGCTCTCCCCCTCCTCCTCTTCCTCGCTGCCTGCGGCGGGGGCCTGGCGGATTCATCTCTGCCCGCCCTCACTTACCGGTACGCTAGTCTCGCTGTACCAAACGCAACGGTGGCCGCCGACTTTTTCAAGAGGTTCACCGGCGCTGAGCTCGTTCCCCGTTCGAGCTTCCTAATCGAGGCTGGGGAGACAGAGGTCGACATAAATGTAAATGTATTTGTGTTTGGTGTGCATTTGTGTGAGATACGATATAAATCCATGATATTCAATGCATAGGTCGTGGGGTGTCGTTTGTACTACGCTGATAGGCAACAGTACTCCGACGTTTACTTCCAGAGCACTGCCGGCTCCTCTCTGCCTGGGGCTGAATCCATCTCTACTTTCTCTGAGGTCAGATTTCTCTTGCCTGTAACACGTGTCAACTCCTATGTATTCAAACGTAATTCATAACTAAAATGTACAGCATACGTTTGGGAGAAGGGGCGAGCGGAAGGGGAGAGAGAGAGAGAGAGAGAGAGAGAGAGAGAGAGGGAGAGGGAGAGGGAGAGGAAAGAAAGAGTTCTAATCTATCCTATTGCTTTCGTGACTATCGTTGTTATGTAGCTTGTGAGCAAAGGGCATTCGATGGCGAACGATGATTGGGATTGGTGGCAGGACTGGCATCTTGCTTTCTACGTGTCAGATTTGGACGCCGTGGCCCTGAACCTTATGAAGAACGATGTGCCCTTCGTCAGTCGTGGCTCGCTTTACTTCGAGATTGCGAACACAGGCCTCATCATCCAGGTGCCCTACTGCCAAAGTTGTGATATTTCGAGGGTCGCTCTGTCCAGAGCATTCTAGGATTTTCAATATCTGATCATAAATCGATATATTTTGACGTGAAGGTGCTGGGAAATGCAACCGTTTACTGGAAAGAACCCTTCCTTTTTTGCCGAAAAACTGATAACGCGGGGACAGGCCGCATGCAGCCATACAAGGTACGCAGCCATAGCAAAAGCAGCGGCAGAATTCGAGTTTCGACTCATCGTGAAACTTTTGGATTAAATGCTGTGTAAGCTGACGCATTAAATGTGAATTTGCACATGCATTGATAAGAGGAACCACCTCTGATTACCTTTATCTCCTGCTGCACCCCACCCTCCCACAAGATCAACGTGACAGACATATCCTCGGTGCCTTCAAAGCCACTTCCTGAGTTTATCCCATCGCACCAGTCTATGTATGCTTCCGGTAATAGTAATCACATGATGAACGTAACAATGGTGTCTGTCGACTATGATGACGACGGGATATAAAACAAAGAGAGGGAGAGTGGCGGAGAGGAGAGGATAGGAGAGGCGAGAAAACATATCATCCTCCTTTTCATTTTCCTTTTCCAGAAGGAGGTGTTGGTGGGCGGCGGTTGCATGAGAATACATCGAGCTGTCGACGATGATCATCTCCACCATTGCTATTTACCTACCTACTAGATGCGGTGGAAAATGCGCTCTGGACGTACAAGTTCCTTAACGTCACGAAGCTTGACACCCTTACCAAGCCGACCCAGAGCCACGCCTACGCCAACGGAACATGTGCGAACATTCAGTGGATGGCGGTGGAGAATTTCTGGTAGTAAGCGTGCCCGTACCAACGAAACAGACAAAGGAGAGTCGGAAATAGGGCGGGGGGGGGTTGAGGCTTGGGATGCAGGGTTGCTGCGTGTATGTTTGGTCAGCATCATCCTCTCGTTTCCTCCTCATCATTGACCCCCTACCTTAATTGATTGAATAGGTCCCTCCACTACATCCAGCAGAAGTTCAAAAGGGAAGGCCTGATTCGAATAAAAGAGCACGAGAAGTTCGTCAACGAGCTTCATGGAGATCTCTCAGAGATCGATGCATACATGGGCTATCGTGCTGCTCTTTCGGTTGGATGTAGTAGAGGATATCAGTATTAGTATACGCAGCCATAGCATTAGCAGTGCTTTAGTATGGCTCTCTCCCTGGTGATACTTTGCAGAACAATCATGCATCACCATCATCCTCAATATCATCATCCTAACCCTTATCACCCATCCCTTCCCGCCCCTAGGTGCCCTCCCTCACTCCCTATATCGAGAACTTCAAGGTGCACGAGGAGCCTATCCTGATGCTAGGCAAGGGTGGGAAAAGGCTTCTGATCAAAGCCCCAAACGGTTACATTATTGAGCTCTTCGAAGACACCGCGTACTACTCGAGAAGGATGATGGAGGGTGGCAGCCTCGCTTATGTCCCTCAGTATTAGTCAGTAGGGAATCGTCAAGACCACTAGTACAGTAATAATTTAAAACCGGAATTTGAAGTTCGAGCGAAGCACTTAAAGTTTTTGTCATGCGACATGGCAATATTATGTCGCGTGGCCAAAAACCTGATGGTTTTCAGTAACTTGCGCAGCCCAAGAACGAAATTATGAGTTCATGCAGCTTGCAGAACTATCTAGACTTCCTTTTATTATGAGTATGTATCATGTTGATCACGGAGACAACACTAATAAGGAAACCGACTCAGCGATTGTACACGAAGCCATTGCGTAATTGTGCTATGATACTAAAACAAACTGTGCGAGTGTGTGGCGCATGCGCTGCCTGTGACCCGGCAAACGAGGCCTCAATTTAGTAGATTTCTTGTCATGTATTTAGGTGGTGGACAAACAGCCTCTCCCAATCTTGTTTCGCAATGCTACACAATTAGATGTAGCTCACGATGCTGTGTGGTGCTCTGCAGTCTGCTGTCTAGCTGTGTCAAGTCATGATGTTGCTACACAAGCATCGCTAGATCGCATGAAATACAATGCGATGCGATAACTAATTCTAGAGTTGTTGCAAAAGTTGCTGTGCGACAATGTGCACATTGTGCACCACCATCTCGCATAGCACGTACTGCGATGCTAGACTGTCGTGCAAAGGAAGATGCTTGAAAACAAAACAACAATCTAGCAATGGACACACCTGACACTGACACTGCATGCATGACATGTCTAGCTAGCTAGATGTGTGTGCAGCATGCACATGACATGATCTAGTGGTGTGCACCATGCTAGCATGTCTGCAATTACGATCGACGACAACGTCGATGTTTTGCTGTTTTCTCCGAGCTGTGACAACTGCAACATTTGCAAGCGCATGCAAGTCAGCTGTCCGGGCACTCTAGCACTAGTGAAGTGAAGTGCACATTCTGATGATGATGAAAGGGGCAGGTTGTGGGTAGACGTTGCGCATGCACAGCTACACGCATGCAGACACATCATTTGAACATGTCCATGGACCGATGCTACCAACAAATTCCATAGACATTGCAAGCATGTACAAATGTTAGTGATCATTGTGGTGCAGCCGACAAACATTTCACTAATAGCCTTGTGAGCCTCAACATCAAGTCAATGTTTGTAGGTGTTAGGAGTTGTTATCGCTGGGAGCAATGACATGCATACATAAAGCGTAGCTACGACCGTTGTAACATGTACATGTAGACATACCCTAGTGGCTAGAGGAATAAGATACATACCATTGCGGAAAGGCATTGCAAAGTAAAGATAACCAAGCCGAAATATCTTGGGTAACGTTGAATCGCTCGCGAGAATCATTCCATATGTCCGAGAAAGACTTTTTTCCTTCAAATAGGAATGCAATCGCAATTGCAAGGGTAATGGCAATTACCTAATCCAACCATAAGAAAAAGAGATAGTCTTACATGTGTGATTTCTTTTTCACAAATATGCGCGTAGTGACATTGACAACACGATTTTCAAATGTTAATAAGGTTCAAATGCAGTTGGTTTAGAAACGATCAGGAAAACTGGAAAAACAAGACTCCGTTGAAAACGCCACTATTGTACTTGCCCGATTATACCTATCTATTACTACCGATAACAGGATCAGTACCCCAATGCACAGCATCGCGTTTAATTTTCGAATGCTTTTCGAAAATTTAGTATTTTCATCATCCCATATATCGTCATTGAGCTGTGTCAAGAACGTCAAGCTCCGTTTCTTTTCGACGTCAGTAACGGCAGCGGAATTCTTTTGTGAAGCCCGTGTTTCACTCTTCAATTTGCTTTCAGATGAGAAGTGATGGTCATAAGATTTTACGTTTAGCGGGACGGCAGACTTTGGCAACCGATTACCCTTTCTATCCGTTGGTTTGTGTAATGGTGAAGTTGGCTTCGAAAGATTGGTCTCTCCACTGACAATACCAGCTTGCAAATTCTTCTGTGTGGAGGATTTGTGCTTCGAAACATAGCAAGATGTGCACTTCTTTCGTGTGATAGCACTTATGAGAAGAGAACGAAGCCGGAACAAATTTCCAATGCTAAGTGTACCCGAGAATGCACTATTCGCGAATGCAACGAACCACATCAACGATGCCCAAGCCGTTTCGTCCGTGTAGATGAGCATTATTGATCCAACTCCGTTGCATAACATGGATATGATGAGCTCTGTATAAAAATCTCATATTGAATCCGAATAGCAATCAAAATACTAACACATATCGGAACAAACGATCTACCACAACACCTGCTATGATCCATTTTGAATAGATCGAGGCAGTATTTGCCATATTGAAGCTGGTGTACATTGCTCTTGTCCATAGAAATAAAATATACTGTAATCATAGGAGCGGCACTAAATTTCTTACCGACTCAAATCAACCACAGAAATCGAAGCGTGATTTAAAAGGAGGATAGAGTTTAAAGATAAACCTGTATTTGGACTTCGAGAACGGTCTACGACAATAATATCAGGTGTTATAGAATGAATGTACAAGAAGCTCCCTCAAGTCTAGAATTCTTCATGTTCTTTGTTTACCAGGAGAGCAGCAATCATAATGACAACAGCTTGCCAAGGTGCTCGCGGGGGGCCGTAATAGGTCTGCTCAAAAAAGGTTTGCTTCACATGTGGAAAATTGCATAGCTACGTGTAACATTACCCGGAACAGTGCAAGATGTATGGTAGCCAAGCACCCAGTCATCCTTCACCAAGTCAAAGCATAGTGAGCGCTTTGCAGGTAACGCACAAAGTTGTATCACCCACCATCCAAAGTTAACTTTTACTTCAGAGGTTTTCCTCCTAGTCATCCTTATCGCGTTAAGAAGCAGCACCAAAGAGACGAGACACTTTAGAGCATCGGATACAAGGTAATCCTCCCGATAGGTTGCCATTTCTGTGCTGTAACGCTATGATCTTGATCCAAACGCGATAGGGGAAACGTGTTTGAGGTGTTTGAGTGACTTTGAGAAGAAGATGAAGATTGAACCTTTGTCCACGGATGAGCCAACGACGAACGCTCCCTGTTCTCATTCATCGCGTCATCCCAAACGCACGTGTCGCCGTGGTAAACCCGCACGTGAGAGATCTTCAGTCGGAGCGTGTTCTGCTGAGCACGCTCGCAACTCGGTGATTGGCAGGCCGGGCAATCGCCGAGCGCATGTGGTTGTGCTGCTGGAAAAGCTGATGAAATTCGCCAACGATCAAGATCCGCGACAAGACGATGGTGGCAGCACGGAATCTCCAATGCATTTAGGCAAAACAACAGGGATGGTTTGCGACTAAACCTGTTCGCGAGGTGTGTTTAGTTCACACCAACACTGGGTTTAGTTCGTTGCGAGTTCGCGACTGATTTGATCAACGCTCTGTTCATTTTCTGGCGCATGTAGTTTTGATCAACGCTTTCTTCATTGTTCATTGTTCATTGTTCATTGATCATCCCCTGGTTGTCAATGTGTTTGAGAGTGCGCTTGGTTCATGCGGGTTCAGTGTGTCAGTGGCTTCTGGTTGCGACCAATCCCGACTGGGCAGGGTTCTTCCCTTTCACTTGTCTCAGACACAGAGCAATCAAACAACCATTCACAACTTGGCTCTGACAACTTCAGAACTCGCAACCAATGATGTCAATGGTTTGTTTGTCGACGGTTCAAACAAAGACAGAAACAGAGAGAATTCTCATGCAACGCAGCAGCGCTGTCAAGTCGTGGCATCCATCATTGCTGTGGACTTGCATCTGCTCAACTGCGCACAGTGACGAGCGCGCACAGGCCATCATTGATCGAGTCTCCAGCACATCCGATCCGCTGGAAATGGGATGCTGATGTCCAGTGCAAATTCAGCCGTGCGTGCACCGCTAGACCACGAGACCGGTGTCGCGCGCACAACACCTGGACACGATCGATGAGTCGTGGCTTGACTAGCTTGACGTGACATGCTAGCATGTGCAACATCGCTAGATCGGTCTCTCCTGCTGGCATCTCTAGATCTAGATGTCACAGTCGCACAGTTCATTGTGTGCAACACACAATTTGTTCTAAAGATTGATTGACAGTCGAAGAACATTGGTAATGCATTTGGGCACGGAATCGGCGTGGTGCGTGACATAGAGAATGGTTGTGTCCTTCCCGGCAGCTAATGCATCAATCGATGCAATGAGTTTCTCGCGCGATTCAGCATCCAAAGACGCGCACGGCTCGTCCAGGATCAGCAAACAGGGCTTCTGCAATTGTCATTTTGATAATTCATCAAAATTTGTGTGTGTGTGTGTGTGTGTGCGTGTTATTATCCATCTTGTGTTGGAACAACAGCCCAAAAAAACAAAACCGGGCAGTAGTAGTATTACCTTTACCATCGCTCTCGCCACTAAAACACGAGCCTGCTGGCCAAGACTTAAGTCCGCAAACGATACACTTTCGAGATCCCATATGTCCAATTTCTACACGGACACAAATAAATAAATATTTCTATATCAAGGTTATATAACTCATAGCTCGCCTCTTATTGTAGCAACAACAAAATGATATTTGTCACTCTCTTTGTGCGACAATGGAAGGCTCACGCTCGATTGCAAAACACAACCAACGCCAAGAGTCAGCTGGGGTGTCGTCTTTCTATTACACATACACACCACGCACCGACAAATATACTTTCATGATTTTCTCCGCAGCATCATGTTGATCCAGACTGCATGCATTGTACAACCCTATGGTGTCGAAATACCTACCAAAGTGCACGGAGGAAGAGAAAAAAAATGAGGGACAAGTAAACGCATTTTTAGTAGAAGCGCGCGCGCACGCCCACACACACACACAAACGCATAAATATGCTTGCAAGTGCACATGCTCTCGCACATAGAAGCAACTAGATATGGGGTCTCCAAAGCAAGAAGAAATAAGTAAGAAGGAAACCCTTAGCGGCAAGAATGCATAAAGAGGATTCGGAAACTTGTGATAGTCTGAGATAAAGGTTCGACAATATTTTTCGCTATGACCCACCCCCCTCACCACCCCCCCAGAATCGTTTTAAAAATTTGATTGTTGTGAAAATCGCCAGACCCCGATAAAACAACGTCCTTAGCCTTTTCCCTCTTGTTGTATCGCATTTGGAGCCGAGGGTTGACCACCTGATGTTGGAAAAGAAGAAACACGTTCATTCCCCTCTCCACCACTCTAAGCATCTCAATCCTGTATCTGATTACGTGATACTATACGCTTATATATGATCGTTAATTTCGTAGAATCGCTGCTGGTCTACCTCCTGCTGCATGTAATAAGTCCCTCACTTCTCTCCAAAACCCTTCTCTCCTCCCCCCAAATCATCCACCCCGATTCTCTGTCGAAGCTGGAAAAGGTTCCAAGATGAATCCACGATATTCTCCGAGGCGACTTCCGCTCTTGACGTGTTCCCATCATTCGTTTGGCTGCTGTCATCTTGCTGGGGCCGCCCCCCTCGGGCCATTCCTAGCACCGAGATATCGTTCGCATACCCCTATCATCGCCCATTACAACACAGATGAGCAGGAGCGGCACAACACGCTCAACGATGGAATACAACGGGAGTGCGAGAGAGCAAAGGAAGGGTTGAGGAGAAGGGGCACCACAACTGGTGCTATTAGCAGCGTGCTCATCAGAATCTTCTCATCAGTATAGGCACACAACCACCACCACCGGTCACCTGTGGATGGTGTCCATGAACAAGTTCTAAGAGCGTCGACTTTCCACACCCATTTGGACCCACCACCGCCCTGCAGCAGCAGCAGCAGCAGCAGCAGCAGCAGCACACATCCACACCGAATTAATGATTAATAAGATTTCAGTAGCAGGGACCATTTAACCACCACCACCACTACGCTTTCTAGTGCTGCTGCTATTTTTATTACCAATGCTCGCCTTTTCGTACTTTCCAATCTAGCTCGCTAATCACGTCTCTGTTCCTGTACCGCACGGTTACACCTCGCATTGAGATGAGGACACCATCGCTACCGGGCTCGTTGCTACTTTGTTAAGAGGTGCATGCGCGTATGTGTGCGCGTGTGAGGACGTATATTACACATTTAGAAGAACAGCTTCACCAATACAGCATTTCTATGCACATGCACATGCACGCACACGCACAACACTCCCTCACAAACATTGATGGCACAATCGATGAACAGATATGTGTAAAGCGCAACCTTCCCAAATAATTCTGCTGCTGCTTCTACCACTACTACTACTACTAATACCAGTTATTTGCCTGTCCGAGGGCAGCGGCAGCCGCCTCGTCGTCGTTCTCATCCCTTCTATTGGAAAATACCCACTGTTGCTCTTCAATCTGTGGTGGAACGTACAGGTCGGAGGAAAGCACTCCATTTTCCACCTCCAGCGTATGTGTCAGAAACGAAGGCACTTCCGCAGCGTTGTGGCATACCATCACAATCTATAGTAGATGAATCCATGGATGGAGAATTGGGGGGGGGGGGGGGGGGAAGCAGGCTGAGAAGGTGAAGAAAGAACTATGGATAATGATGGTGGTGGTGGTGGTGGTTCACTCATAAATTTACTTGCGTTTGACTTTTGGTGGCCATATCCTGTAATATGCCGTTGAGGGCCAAACGTGCATCGAAATCAAGTCCATTGTGCACCTAGATGATTATGTTGCGTCAGATAGCGGAACACACACGCAAGCGCAATATGCGTCTAGAAGTGTGTGTGTGTGTGCTTTCAAGTTGTGCTTATGAAACGTACACTGGGACGAGTGAGAATGACGAATGGCGGAGGGAGGGAGGGAGGAAGGGAGGAAGGGAGACATATATGATAAATAGACACGATCATCATCCAACAATTTATTCACTGATATAGTTAGTACCTCGTCGAGAAGTAGGAGTTTAGGTTGCTCCCCTAACGCTCGAGCAAGCATGCCTTTGTTGAGCTCACCTTAGGTTAATTTTTGCATTATATTGTGTTATTAATTTTATGTCATATATATATATATATATATATATATATATATATATCTTGTTTTATGTATGCCACAGATGATTTGGGATAACAACATGCTGCCGCTGCTCCTCCTCATAACCCCCATCGAAGAATTATCGCCAATGGCACAGCATGCATGGGGATGCTGATCCACCTGTGGACAGAGTTGCTGCGCTTCGTTCAGCAACACACGGTGACAGCCCGAGCCGCCTTGCCACATCCTTGGTGAAATGCGGAGCATCTGCGGGGATTATGGGCGCGCCGCGGTAATGGTGCCCGATGGCTTGACTCACAGCTTCTAAGTCGGCCTCTTTTATCAGCCTGATGACAATGATGATGATCATGTAATGGGCGTCACCAAATTTCTGCTATAATAGTAATGCCTTTCCCTAGTGATAATAGCAACGTTGAATATTGTCATCGCGTGCATAGGAAAGAGTCACCGTTCGCGCTGATGCTCGAATGAGACGTGCCTAATGTCCCTTTGTACGTCTAGCCCCTCCCCAAACTCGACTTTTCCTCTGGTGACGAGAGCCTTCCCAACGATAGCAGCAAGCAAAGTGCTCTTTCCTGCCCCGTTTTCTCCGCGAATGACCCAATGTTCTGCGGATTTGACCTCCCAATCGACATCTGAGAGCACGGGTTGCATTCGAAGTCCCCACGGATCGTCCCCCCCCCCTGACCCACCGCCCCCAAACTTCTGAAAGACTCGGCGAAAAGGACGAATAGAAGCTTGCGAGAAGCGGAAGAGCGGGGGGGACAATGCCATAGCTTCTATCTGTCTCGCTCCCTGCTTTCTTCCCTCCTCCCCCAGACCAGACCACGTGGGTACCCTGGTTCTGTATTTGGGCAATCTTTTTAAGGTTTATTCAGTATACCCGAATCTTGCAGCTCCGGCAACAGAAGCAACAGTTAGTACCGATTGCCAATGAATTTCCAGTCTGCGACAGGGCATGATGATGATGTCGTAGGATAAAAACCACCAGTAATTCTCTCGACGTAGAGCCGAAGATTCAAAGCAGCATTTTTGGATCATGTTCCGCTCCATGACGAGGCACCCCCCCCTCTTCTGCCGCACAAGGGCCCTACGAAGGATGCTGCCCGCCCTCCTTGTCATGGTCGCCACTTCCTTCTTCCTCATCTCTCCAGCTCTTTCGAAGCTTCGATCTGCTGTAAGCCCAGTTGCCAGCAATCTAGCGCCAGCCGAGCGCTTCATCGCCACGAACAGGTTTCGTGTAAGAAATGCTGCAGGCTTTGAGAAAAGGTGGGCGGAGAGAAAGTCTCGATTGGGAACTCTCGACGGTTTTCGTTACTTCACGCTGCTGAGGAGGATCGATGGACCTGCCTTCTTCAAGGATTCGAGACCTGGGAAAGATGACGCCCCCGACTATATTAGCTGCACGCTTTGGGAGAGCGAAGATGAGTACACGGCTTGGCGTAAGGGCGATGCTTTCAAGGAGGTAATGCTCCTGCAAATTCTACCGCATATACGCACGCACGCACACACACACACACACACACACACACACACACACACACACACAAACACCATCACGTACTTTGCACAAAACGTTCGACTTACAGCATATACTATGTTTTTACTCCGACAGGCGCATGGAGGTTCTGGTGGAATCGCAGCCTTCGCATCAATGCTCAAGACAGCAATATTCCTCCTCAAAGGCAAGCCGAGCCCTGCGCTGTACGAAGCTACCGCAGTATGCACTGCGGCAACGCCCTCTCCTACCGTTGATGCAGAAGGAGGGTGGCGGCAAGACATCAGGGCCGACGGGCAATCATTGCTCGAGCCTGAAAGCTTTGCTGTGGTCAATCGCTGGCCGGTGCGAGAAGGTAGAGAGGCGGATTTTGAAGCAAAGATGGAAGCTTCTAGAACGAACCGCGACACGGGACCTCCTCCAGGCCTCAAGGTAAGGACGCTCATGAGGCGAGCAGGGCTGCGTGTCGATGATGGTTTCATGCACAGCACACTCTCAGTCTGGGATTCTGAGGCTTCTTTTAGCGCGTGGCGTGCATCGGTGCCGCGTGCGGATGCTATCAGAGAAATGATGGCGGACGGCATCATCTCCGGTCCTCCCTCCCCGCTTTTCTTCGAAGGATTGTTGTGCCTCGAGTCAAATGCAGGGCCTTGAACATCATATCTAGCTGCCGCTACATGATTCATTAGTCATGGGAAGCTGTACACTCCACATTAGCATAGCACATTGTGCATCCGAATGCAATGACGGTGAAGACTGGGGGAGAGTACTCGCGAATGAGTGATGAGGTCGAAAATCTCAAACGCTGCATTAAGGCCGCGTGATTAAAAAGAAATCAGAATTGAGGTGGAGTAGCTTTTGATTTATGGTGACGAGGTATAGGAGTAAAGCGGGAGCTAGAATCATG
The DNA here is from genome assembly GCA_000320545.1 of Bigelowiella natans CCMP2755. Taxonomy (NCBI): domain Eukaryota; phylum Cercozoa; class Chlorarachniophyceae; genus Bigelowiella; species Bigelowiella natans. Next base: position 1,363 of record ADNK01001066.1, on the reverse strand, counting down.
ATCTAGGCATTTTGCATGCGTTATGGTCAATGTATACAATAGTAATTAATTCATCGCCTTCTTTGGTTTTAAGCATACATTCATACATTATTATATGAATGAGAAGACGGGTGTGTGCAGTGAAACGATGTTACATGCGCTCAATTATAGTCATCCGTAGGCCTAATGTAGCTGTGCAATGTGCATGTACGACTACATCATATGTTGGGTAATTCATGTGTACTGCTTTAGTAACTAGCTCTAGAGCGAGTGGTGGCGAAAGAATCGCCATTACGCACGCAGCGGCCAAAGCATCACATTGGCTACAATGCATGAGGATCTGGTCGCCGCACTAATACAACTCAAGCAAATCGTATGCATCCTTGAGCGCTGTTGTGGCTATATATGTGGTTATGACTAATGCCCAACACGCTATTCACACATCGCGGGGCATCATTGCCGCCTCCTACTCCTCCTTCCCAGGAGGAGAACGCCTTCTACTACTACTACTACTACTACTACTACCACTACTTCTCGTTTCAGCCTGGAACCTGTCGTACAACGCGCCGAGCACGTTTCTGATCTCCTTTTCGTTGAAGAGCTTGTCTAGGTTGGGCGTGCCGACGAACGGATTGAGCTTTTCGAATTCCTTGGGGTCCTGAGGAAGCTTTGGCGGGAGGAAGAGGTCGGGATTCTGCAGCCACTCGCTGCCCACCTTCAACCGCTGCGCGTTGGTGGGCATGCGGTACACGTACGCCATCTTGCGGAGAGCTGAGGCAAGCTGATAGTCGGATAATCGGTAAGAAGAAGAAGAAGAAGAAGAAGAAGAAGAAGGAGGAGGAAGAGGAGGAGGAGGAGGAGGATAAGCAAAGAGGAAGAAAATATAAGGGTCAAAGGAGAACAGAAACGGGGGCGGAGAGCTGGTGTGTGTTTTCATTTACACCACGCACGCGCACGCGCACGCACACGCACAGCATGTGCACATACACCAAATCCTCCCCACCGCCGCCGCCTCCTCTCGCTCCTCCTCTTAGTTCTCACATTAGGTATGAATAGGTGGCAGCAGTAGTGGCAGTAGTATTGTATTACCGGGCCTTTGAGTGTCAAATCACCAACGCCGGGAAGATTGAGTGTTGCCGTGCCACTAAGAGAACCCAAGGCCATCAAGCTGCCAAGGTGTTGATATCGGAAGTTCAGCAGCTTCGTGTCATCGTCGCCCACCGCTGCATTGACCGAGGCGAATATGTTCCATGCGCAATAGTCGGACTGCTGCATTGCCACCTGTGCGGTCGCGGGAAGGCCCATCCCAGCAACATCTGTCGCATATGTGTGTGTGTGTGTGTGTGTGTGTGTGTGTGAGTCGCATCTCTCTCTCCCCCCCCCC
>ADNK01001068.1:0-27500 GCA_000320545.1 Bigelowiella natans CCMP2755 | reverse complement strand
GAAGTCTGTCCTTCGTTGTCTCTTTGCATTCTCTTCGTAGACACTGAGGACTAAAGAGCTCCTTGCTGACTATGCTTAGGTCACAGTGATGGGGGGAGTTCATGGAAATGAGCTACTTGGTATAGAGTTAGTGAAATGGCTCGTTGATCGCCTAGAATCTTTGCAAGGTAATATAGCCCTGAAGCACCATTACATCATCTCAATGCACAGTGTATTTTGATGCACAGGCCAAGGCGCATTACATGAGATGACAGGGAATCTAAATCTGGCTATTGGCAACCCAGAAGCTGTTGCTACTGGACATCGCTCAACAGGGGTGAACACAGATCTGAATCGCAGTTTTAGTGAGAAGAATCTTGGCGGAACGGGCGTTTCCTTTAGGACATCATCTTCGTCCTCGTCGGCGACCTCATACGAGGAGGAAAGGGCACGATTCCTTGCACCAATTCTAAGCAAGACTGACCTACTGATTGACATACATGCTACGAATAAGCCGGGCCCTTGCTTTGCGAGGATCGCGGGGAACATCGCGAACGAGCACTATCGTCAGTGCTAATACTTCCACACGTTCGCACATGTACACACATACGTGTCTTCATGTGGAAAATTACAGGTATTCTGAATTCATTCAGCTGCGTTACGCATGTCCTCTTGGATCCAAAATACACGCTTGGTGGGGGGCAGGTAAATGATTGCAATGTGCATATGAAAGAGCACGAGGTGTATGCAAACAAGTTCCACATCAACCGCTAGACCGGACAATTGCTATCTTAACTTTCATCGTGACGTCGTTTCTTTAATTTCTCCGTCTTTGCGTTGCACCTGTTTTCATCCTTATCCACCAGGTAGTTGCAACGGATGAGTTCGTCGGGATGCATGGCGGAATTGGAATATGCATCGAAACGGGCCAGGCTCTCGACTTGAGCCGTCTAAATGCAATTAAAAATGATATACTCACAGTGCTCAGGGATGAGATTAACTTGGAGTTGGAAGAAGAAAATTATTGTCCCAGCGAAGTCGATGTCGACATTAAACACACTATATCCACTGCTGTCGAAAAAGACCAGAACACTCTGTCGTCCTCATCACCGCCTAGGCGGTCACTTAAGCAATTTGTGCTAGAAGAAGCTATTCTCCTAGACGAATGTGGTTTTGATTGGGCCTCTATTGATGGTGAGATAGCAGGGTCATACAATTTTCAGCTCGTTTCAGCCGGATCTCCAATCGGATATTGTCACCTCGGCGGCAAAGATAATGGCAGCTACGGGGAAAACAGTGACTCAGCGAGCTCTGTAGTTCCTATCTCGAGACCATTTGATTCTTATCTTCTTTTTCCCAAGATCCAAAAGTTGTTTGTTCACGGAAAACCAGTTGTTTGGTTGGCAAAAAGTGTCTCTGAAGCAGAACAACAGTCGATAGCAGCACAATGATGATTGAAATCTAGTTGCAAATGCACAAAGCTTAATTAATTCGAGCTTCGGACACATGCGCATGAATTCTGCATTTTTGGATGAGGACGAATGAAGGAAATGCATTCGACAAATGATTTGTTGAAATCAGCAGAAGCGTTGCACTGTTTTGCGCGGAGGCACAGCTAGTAGGCTGACATGCGATAAGGCCATTCAATCGTGCGCACCTACTGAACCCATCCATGTCCGCAGCGAACCTTGCACAACGGTGTAAACTTTAAGACAGGGTGTATGGTGCATAATTGATGACCACTGGTACTGAATGGTGTTACACTATGTACTATTAGCATCATGTAGAGATTTCACTTACATCATCCTAGCGATGATCATAGTTTTGTGAAAAGCCACACAACAATCATTTGCTAAGAAAATATCTACACTCCAGAGGTAACATTAAAACTTATAGGGTTGGTCTCTTTTTGATTTTCAGCCTAATTCTCGCCGGGATGTAGGAGCAGGACATTTACAGAAGATTTCGAGTCCACCTACAGATTTAAATTCTGAATCTTCACAATTGATTTTTGTCTTTTATAGATCCAATCATCTTAAAAAATAGAACATGATAATCTGTTCGTGCTTCCTTTAGTTTTCGTTAGTACGTGATGAATTATCTTCCTGCTGGAGTCATAAAGACGATAGATTATCAGAGTTTGTCTTGCTTAGTGCTTGTGATTGGGGGCTACCACTAGAATCTACCCCAAACTCGACTTCCCTTGTCTGAAGGGCTGAAGCGGCAAGGTATTCGGGTCGTACAAGAACGGAGGCATGGGCATTGTTACAAATCATGGCGCTGCTCCGGCCTCATTACTTTCTGAGACACTCCAAGCTGGGCTTGAATCTTATAAACAACGTTCATTGCGATATTGGTTCACTTAATCTCAAGTACATTGAAATTGAATACATCTCGTGTTCATAATTGAGTTTCACCTCTCGCCCTGTCACAACGTTGTTGTAGAACGGGACGTGGGCATGCAGCTTTCCCCAGCACATTCGAGCACAACGAAGAAAAGTTTCAGAATAACGAAGTCCAATCGAATTCTTCTCTACGACTATCCGGGAGAGCACCAAAGCTTCCATAAATCGGCCTACGACTCGTAGAACAGCGGTCTTCAGTATCAAATCACTGTAGTCCCTTGCGTTTTATCGATGCGACAATGATATATGGGAGTTACGAGGGTTGTCGCAGCATCAGAATGTTGTGTATGCGAACTCCAGATCAAGCACATCTGGAAAGCAATGGCTGCCATTCGCATCCTTCGCGTCCTTCCACTCTTCCTCTCACCATTCGTGAGCGCGAGGACGTGCAACACCTCTGACATAGTGTCCGGATTTGGGGAGTGTCCGGAACATGGAGGGTCTAGGAATGTATACCACTATCAAAACTCCGAACGCTGTGATTTTAACTCTTCCCTAGTGCTTCCACCTCCGCGAAAGATTTCTTGTCAAATATCTTGCCCTGCTGGGTCTATTCTTTCTACCAACTCCACTGGGGTAAACTCAACAAATATATCATCGAGAAAGAGTTAAAAATTGGCAAGATGGAGAATATAGAGGTCTCCCTCTTCGGAGCGGCAGCCGTATTGAACAATTCAAGTGAGAGTAGATTGCATCAATGTGCCGTTTCCCTTCTCAAACGATTATCCACACGTTTCGTGTCTATTTCAATTTCCACTTTCATATGTGATGTAATCTCAGGACCCTGAATGCCAGCTTTGCGCTGCCGGTGAATATTCTCTCGGAGGGGGATTTGAAATCTCTGGGGAAAGGAACGGTTGGAAACTAGAGAAATGGCCTGCAGCTCTAGAGACATGGTGCATAGGAAGGAGGGGATATCACTGGGTCCTCAGAGCGAATGGCTGCCACCAATGGAAACCCGATGAGAACGGCACAATTATTTACTCAGGAGACAACAACAATAAACACAATATCATGAGTGCGCTGCGGTTGGTCGTAGTACTGAAGAAGCCGGGCTACGTGTCTTTCCGGTACCAAGTAGAGGCAGAGCAAGGCCGAGACGGCCTAGAGTTCACGATAAATTCGATAATCAAGATGGGGTTTCAGTCCAATCAGCCCACGTGGAAGAAGCGGGTCTTCCCCCTGCCCGCCGGCTCACACGTCCTGGAGTGGTTTTACTGGAAGAACTGGTACGGCGACTATGGCGATGACCGAGCGAAGCTGGAGATCATCGAGGTAGCAGGCACAGATTTTGCAGAGCTTGGTTGTACCAAATGTCCTCAAGGCACGTCAAGCGTCCCTGGATCCGCCGCTTGCGTCACCTGCGCCGCCAACGAATATGCTAGCGACGAGCATTATGGGCAATGCGTGCCTTGTCCACCCAACACATACTCATTCCCAGGGGCGGTGCATCGCGACGCCTGCAAAGTGCGTCTACCGTGCGTGGTGGAGGACTACTCCAAAAACTACACCGAATGCAACACTGCGCTCAACAGGCGAGATCTGTTCTATAACTGGACTCTCCCACACATCTGCAATGAAACGACAGGCGTGTCGCTCCCATCGCTTGAAGTCTCCGTGGATTGCGAGCCGTGCCAACCGGGCATGTACAAAGATGCCAGCAATGTCTGTCATGAGTGTGGGCCTGGACGCTACCTCCCTCAGGGGTTGCAGAGCGAGTCCGGTTGCGCAACCTGCGAGCGTGGTTCCGAGTCGATCGAGGAGGTCTACTATGAATACTTTTACAAGTGGCCACAGGGATTTTCGAGCAATGGCTGGGTGCTGCACGAGGACTATGCTTATGCTGGGGGGCCCACCGACGCGTATGTTTTTCCTACGTAAATACGAAAATCATACATTGCCTTCACAACTGTCTGCAGAATTAAAACCCCGGCTTCCTCCTCCTCCTCCTCCTCCTTCTCCGTTCTTCTTCTTCTTCTTCTTCTCCTCCTCCTCCTCCTTCTTCCCCTTATGTAAACTGATGCTTAGGTACGAGAATCGCGCACCCGCCATGCAGCTAACTTTAGACAGCACCTTCTTCCAAGATGGGGCAGTCAACTTCACGTATGAAGCTATCAACACGGGCATGGGATACGACCCCACCAAGGACAGCTTCGACTTCTTCGTCGACGGTGTTCCTAAAGGCCAGATTACAGCCTCACAAGGTAGTAATAGTAGTGGTAGTAGTCGTAGTAGTTATCCTTCTTGCAGTGTTGTACTACTACTACTACTACTACTACTACTACTACAAGTAGTAGTAGTAAGTAGTAGCGGTAGTAGCAGTATATACGGTGGCAAAGGCCTATAGACATGCGCCCATGTATTATGTGTCCGCATACCTGCGTATATTACGAACATTGCGAATCGTTGTGACACATTTAATTGGCTTGCAGTAAGTAAAAGACATGATCATTAGCCACGATCAGACCAGCCAGCAGAACACGATGATCTCTTTCTCTGTCTCACCACGCTTTGAATCAGGCCTATATACCGTCGCAATTGGCGGCATCTCTCCAGGATCCCACACACTACTGTGGAATGTGAGAGGCACCAACATCATCCGCATTCACCGCGTAATTTTGATCGGCGTCCGTGGAGGGGGGGCGACTGCGTGCGCTCCTTGCAGGGCAGGGTTCCAGTCATCGCAGAATCGCGAATCGTGTGAGCCTTGCATGCCCGGGTTCACCTCAAATGATGGCTCGGATTGCACACCTTGCCCTGCCAACACCTATGCAGCCTCAACAACAACATGCTTAGCGTGTGGAGAGGGTACGACGAGTGCGGCGGGGTCAACCCACTGCACCCCGTTAGACATCCTAGATACTTCTTCCACGGCAGCAGCGGCACCATCGTCGACAACGACCGGCCGCCAGTACAACATCTCGAGCCTTCTTGTTGCCTTCGGAAGCCCGCACTCCAAGCACGCCAATTCATCGATGGGTGTCGAGATCGACCTGGGGGGGCGCACCTTCGCCTTTGCGCTGTCGAGGAGGTGGGGGGTGGCACGAACTGGAGGGTCGCTCATCACGGAGAAGGTGGTTGAGAACGAGCAGATTGCGAATACGGAGGTGAGGGCCGCTGGGCTGGCGGGTCAAAATTGCAGCGTCCTCCCAGAATACACCTACTTTAGCGCAGGGAGCGAGCTGTCTCTTTCCCCGATGAAGGTGGATGATGCCATGGCTGCTGCATCTCCTAATCCGTCGAGGGGGGGTGGCCTTATCCTCTCGCTGGCGCGTGGCGATGTCTGCGGAGAAGCTGCAGGAAGTGGGGATACAGCGCAGCCTGGTCAGATGCGGTGGAGCGCGCAGGTACAAGTCGTGTGCGATCTGGACGCTGAGGACATCTACAGCACAGTGACGCATCTCAACGCGGCGAATTCCTCGTTCAGCTCCAACGTCAGCTGCCACGGCGCCGTGTTCGAGATGGCCTCCAAGTTTGCGTGCCCAATCTGCAGCGAGGGAGACTTTGAAGCAGCGTATTCCAGCTGCCACAACGGAAAGAAGACTGTCACATGGTAATTTTGTAGGAGAGATGTCTGGAGAATGCTTAGCACCTATGATATACGTCGCACCTGAACCGTGCCGGACATTTCTGCACGTTGTAGCAGCGATGTCTAGTTGAAGGTTCTTCTCTCTGCTCAGATATGTGATCATCAGCGCTCGATGGTATGCTTATTTGCATGTTAACATCGTTCTTCCTGGTAGGTATCGAAAGGTTGCATGCCTCGGAAGCAAAGATGCGGAGGAAACGCAGTGTCATATGAAGTTCTCTGCCACTGTCATCGGTCTCATGGCTGCTGGGATCATTATCGCTCTCATCATCGCTGTGGCGCTGGTGTACTACCTTGTTAGGCTGAGAAAGCGCTTTCAAGATGTGCATAACAAGTACGTACTTCTTCGTGATGGCTACAACAAAAACTCCTTCAATCTCGCCCCAGCTGGTCATTACAACGATTTCGGCGAATTAGACGGTGACGGCTCCGTAGTTGAAGAGAAGTCTGAGGCTGCAGAGCAGAACGCTGGTGATGGCGCTGAGAACAAGGGGGGGGGGCTTGAGGAGATTATCGCTGGGGGTGATGATGAGACTGCAATGGAAGAGCCAGAAGTATAAAGTCCATGTAAAGCTTGCACGTGGTGGAGCCACACAAATTCTAAACCACAGCAGGAGTATAGAGAGCATCGCATCTAAAGTTGCGCGGCGAGTTATTATTTAGATTTCCATTAGAATTATCATCTTCATTAATTAATGCTGTTTCGCATGCCGTGGTGCCGCGCACGCGCGCTATCTAGCTATACTAGTATATATATGAGATGGACGTAATGAAGTGATTAAATCTTTTCAATGGTCATCCTAATGTAGCTATGCAAAGGCAGCGGCTACACAAGCGCTTAGATTGCATCTGTTTATTTCGTCTATTACATATCGTTTCATGCATTTGAAAGCATCTGCATTCTGTCTTCGATGTCGTCCAGTGTGCGCAGCGGTCCGTGACTCTTTTACTTTAGTCTAGTAGTGCATACACGTGTAAGTGTATGAATTTGGAGATCTAGAGATCTAGAGATCAATGCAAAGATGTCTAGATGTGCTCTCGGAGATCATCTAGGTCCTGCACTAGTCTAGTAGTGTATGCTAGCATGCTAGCATGTCATGTGAGTTGTGTTTGTGTATGCGATTCATGTCTACACATGACGCATATGTGTACGTCGCGTATCGTTGCTGGCATTGGTGGTAGTAGCCTATCTGCGTAGCATCTACTGCGCCGTGTAGCAGCAGCGGAAACTTTATTCAAAGTGCAACGCCGTGGAATCTCATTCTAGTTTTTAACGCGTGCGTGCACACATGTACATCTTTTCGTGTTCGACAGGTGTGTCTATCGCTTTGCTGAAATATTACTGACCATTAGTATACATGCACGTATCTTAAAAAATATGCGTGATTATTTCGAAATCTAATGAGCTGCTGTTCCTTTCGGGATTTTACACGAAATACGATGAGGATTCCGCACGAATCCCGTGTCACAAGCATCCGTGTACACAAACGACGTGCCAAAAATGCACCTTCAACTTCTACTTATTAGAAGCAGATATTCTGGTGACAGAGCAACAAAGCATAATGTCAGATTCATGCTGCATCAACATCGGAGAACAAATACACATACAGCTGATACATCATTATTCGTGCAATTGTAGCATTAAACTTCTCTACTAAATATGACTGCAAGTATCATTGTGCTCAGTATTGTTTTGCGTGTCATGGAATTGAAAGATGGACTACCATAGCTTCAAGCTCATGTAGCATATCATTCATCGCTGCCAGCTCCTCTTCCGCCCTTTTCTCTTGCTCCAGGGACTAATCAATTTTGATGTGTCAGTCAGTCGCAGAAAAGCAGGCAAGCAGCAGAATCCATCACCAAAAATGATAGTATTTTGAGAAAGAATACTAAAAGCGTGTGGAACTTATAATAGACCTTTGCCATAATAGTCGAGTTTTTGGCCGCGATATCTTCGATCTGAGCATTCTCCTCAGTCAATCTTTTTTCCAGTGCTACAACATCGATAGACTCATTCTCAGCAACTTTCTCTAAAGTCACTATTCGCGACGCCTTCACTTTCGAATCAGCCTCTGCAGCAGCAAGTTTATCCTCCAAGGCGGCTTTGGCCTCTTCAAGTACAGAGGTCTGCTTTTTAAGATCGCTAAGCTCCTCGCGCAGCAACGTTATGTTTGCCTTCATGCTCTCGTTCTCTTTGATAGCCTCTGTGTAAGAGACCCTTTTGGTGGTCGTCGTGGTACTGCTACTGCTGCTACTACTAGCCTTTTTCCTAGGAGATTTACTCGAAGGACGGAAGGGTTTCGACTGAAGGAAAGTAGGTTTTGCGAGCGTTTTGGGTGGTTTGGGAAACATGGATCGCCTCCGGGAGGAGGAGGAGGAGCTGCCCTTCTTGCCGCGCTTCGAATGGGGCAGAACGCAAACTGACTTGCGCCGATCCATTTTGCTGTGCAGTATAGTGTGATTGAGACGATGGCTATGGACGACAATGAATTTGTTGTTGCGAGGGAGCATATATTCTCTGGTGCGTGCATCAAATTTGAACAAGCATATAGCAATATGTACATACAGACAGGAGAAAATTATTGACATGAATGTCTACACAAAACTACAATGCAAGGACAACCTTGGAGCTTTGATTTTGCTGCTTGTTCTCGATGATACTGGGGGGCCAAGTACGCTTCGACGGCGATTACTTGATGAGCTGTTCGTTAAAGGATAAATAAATTAATATGCATATATATATATATATATATATATATATATATTGCAAGAAAATCAGAAGAATTGCGTTTCGAATGTATATCATGCTGATTGGGCAAAGAGTTTGGAAGATTGATGTGTCTTGGTGTCTTGGAGGCAAGTAGTGACGCGCAAACTCAGTACTGCCTCCAGGGTAAAGATATATCATGGGAGGGCTCTATCGTATCTCAGGTTGTCTATCCTCACGGGCGTTTTAGGTGTAGGAGACGCCATTGTTTTGATATGTTTGATAGGATATGAATTTGTTCTTGTTGCGTTGACGCTGAGAAGCATTGAAGAGGAAATCCCTATTCCTCAATGAAAAGAAATCAGCTTTTACCTCATATTTGAAGGCGGCTTCAGGCCAGTTCCTGTGAGGTTTTTGGAGGGTTTCGTCCGATCGCCCATTGGAGGGAGGGAGGTTGATGTCAACTTGGAAAACACCTTGGTAGCGTTACCTCACAACGACAACAAAAAACATGCATAATCTCCCTAAATACAAGGCCGTTTTTAGTCTGGTCAGCCATAGGAATGAGAAAAGAAGTACGTCAAATAGCTTCCTATCCGTTAGGCGTAGAACCAAGTTTTACACCTGCGACATACAATAAATCTTGTCGTACTCCCTGGAGTCCGAGGAAATCCTAGAAAATCCATAGGCGAATGTCGGCCCTCAGGACCTTTTTTTTCAAAACATAAAATCAGTCAAATGTCCGGCCAAGGGACGATCTGGAAAATAAATTAGGAAATATTCAGGATAAAAAGTGCTTCGTGATTTAAATTAGAGAACGTATGGCGTTTTCAGTCTGCGACTTCAATATGAGTCGGGTTTATGGCGGAACACACCTGCGGTACGGGACAGCTTCCAGGAGGTTCGCCTGCCCTCATGCTCCTCCGTCCTTTGCTCCTTCTCGCTGTCTTGTCCTGCTTTAACCCAGGCCTGTTTTCGTTGGGGAGCGAGACCGGGGAAACCTATTATGAGCTACTCCAAGTCAGTACGAAGGCCAGTATGAAGGAGGTCAAGAAAGCGTACAGGGCGATGGCCCTGAAATACCACCCCGACAAGATCGCGCTCTCTGCGACCGAGGAGGAACGCGAAGCCGCGGAGCAGCGCTTCATGCGAATGTCGAAGGCCTATGAGGTTCTTTCCGACGAGATGATTCGCAACCGATACAACACGTTGGTGGAGAACGGGATCTACGAGTATGATGAGAAGACGTGGAACACCTTCGTCTATGAGAACGATCCGCCCTCCCATGGGTTTGGAATGCTCTCCGAGGATACCCCATGGTGGGTTGACGCGACGATGACTTGTGTCATAGCGACATGCGTCCTAATTCCGCTCTTCATGCGGTATAACGAGCGCGTAAAGAAGGCTAAGCAGGATCGAGCAAACAAGTCATCACTGCTACGGGACATCACCTCGCAGCAGCAAAGAGTACAAGCTGCTGCTGCTACTGCATCCACAAACAACAACAACCCCCCAAAAAAGAAGCTGCGGAAGGAGAAACAGGAAGAGGAGTTCGCCGAGATTCAATTCGAGAGACGGAAAACAGAGGGTAGCAACACCAAGAATGGGCCAGTGGAGGCACCGAAGTCAAAGCATGCGGGCTCGCATGTCTGGTCGGAAGAAGAACTTAGTATTCTTGCGAAAGCTATAGCGAAATTTCCCGGTGGAGCTTCACGTAGGTGGCAGGCGATCACGAATATGCTCACCAAACGATGCGGCTCGACTAAATCGCAAAAACAAGTTATTCAAAAGGCTCGCGAGATGGAGTTTCGCGCAATGGGCTATCGAACCAGCAACAATAAAACAAATGGTGCTTTAAGTGGAAACACGAGTATGAGCAGTAGTGGCACTAACAGTAGCGGCAGTAAATCTGTTTGTAATATAACTGACAAGAAAAATGTCAGTCGGCAAAAGTCAGGACTCGCTGGAGACGTAGCAAGCGACTCGACGAAAAGGAAAACCACCTCTATGTCAGAAACTCCATCATCTTTATCGTCATGCTTACCGCAAGTATCTTCTGATGCAAGCAAAAAAAATTCTACCCGACCATCAGACATATCCGATTGGAATGCAAAGCAGCAATCGGCGCTGGAAATGGCCCTGAGACAGATAAGCAAAGCAGATTGTGAAAAAAACAAGACGGACCGCTGGCAGGCAATTGCCGATTGTGTGCCTGGAAAATCAAAACGTCAGTGCATACAGCGCTTCAAACACATCCGGTCGCTGATAAAGACTAAAGCATCTGTGAAGTCCCCAGCTGGCAGATAGGGAAGCCACTTCCAAAATGAACATGATTCTGTGAATTTCAGATGAAAAATCTTTGAAATGGCAAAACGAATTAATCGATCATTGAAGCACAAACTGCAGCAGCATCTTGACTGAAATGAATGTGCAGCGCGCATGCATGCTACTAGCATGGGCAATGTGACAGCCATGCGAGCTCAGGGTAGCGACAAATCTAGAGAGCGATCAGTGACTGTTGACATTGTTGGTGTGCAAGGCTAGAAGGGTCCGGCATGAAAAGATGTGAAATTCTGATGAAGGCCATCACACAATCCAGAACTGTGCTAGCATGCTCTGGATGCTCAAAGTGAGCTAGCAAGGAGCAGCATGTGCAAAGATCACAAATCAAGAGTGAAAGTAGCTGCATGCATGCACGCTGTGCGTTGTTTGTGGGATCTCTGTCCTGCTGGCTAGCTGGGCAAGCCCAGAAGCTCACGTGCAAGAACACCAGCACACCAAGCAACAACACGAGCGGAATGACAATGGTGCACCGAAGGATGAGTTGTGACAGTGACAGCGCGGTGATTGTGTCACGTGTGCTGTGTGTGCAGGCCAAGAAGGAGAAGGAGAAGGACGTGAAGAAAGACAGAGATGGAGCAGATCGAACAAACGAGAAGGATGAAGATGCAGAATGAGGAAGATGCACACCATGTGCAGCAAAGTACGTGATTCAAAAAGTGCACACACACGCATGAAACGCGAATGCGATGCACTTGCGAACCGCGCGCTGTGCGCGCATGGACGCACGAGCGCGTTGCAGGAATGTGTGGAGGAATGTGTGCATTGTGCATTGTGTGTGCATGAAATCTGAAACAAGATTTTTGGGAATTGGTTTTGCGTTGCAATTTGCGTGTGAAACGTGCACATGATGTCCTTTGAACCGCGCACGAGCGCGTCGTTGCACGAACGTGTGGAGGAATGGGAAGCAAGTTTTTGAAAATTGATTGCTGTGTCAGGTTCTCTGCATCCGGCAAATCATCACACATTGCATGAACATGTGGAGGAAGGTCATCAGTATTTGGGTCCCTTAAACTGTTGCTGCATCAGATTTTGCCACACCCAGCTTCGTCATCACACAGGCGCACGTGCGCACGATGCGATGTGTGCTTGGCCAAGTTGTGGACCACAAATCTGCGTAGCAAACCCCTCGTGACATGTGTGTCACGAAAACCTGATGACCACAGGTGCTACACAATGGGAATGCTAGATCATCAAGGACTTCCTCTAAGAATGGCCGGACTCCGTTCTTCCAGGCCGTTTTGATTTGACAAGTTTCTTCAAACGAACGCGTGAGAATCCATCTTTCTTCTTTCTCAGACAGCCGAGCCGAAAAAGATCGGTATAGATCTAGCACATGTAGTGTGGTTTTTCTCCTGAATGAACAGGTCTGCGCTCAGTGTAGCTCAAAAAGGGAAGCAATTTGACGGAATTTAACATTTCACTGATGGAGGATGTCGCGTGAAGAAAATCGCAACAAACTTGTAAATCACCACAAAATCTTGCCTCCCATCATCCTTCATAATGACTCCATTGGCATGGCTGCTCGCAATGCTTGCATGTGGAGGTGGTGCGAGGCACTCCCGAGCTTTGCCGTCTTCTTCACCCAAGCGGTAAGTGCTTGCTGATTCGAGTATGATCTACACACGTTGCAGCACTCATCACACATCATCGTTTAGGGTGCTCAACACGCCTTGGTGGCCCGCTGGAACTGAGAGGACGCTCGAGAGTGTTGGAATCCTGAGTCGTGGGTTGATTTTCGCGTCCACAATGATGGAGACAAACCAGACACTTCCCCGACAAATTCGTGCCGAGCTCCAAGATGTTGGCGACATATGCAATGCTGCGAATACTAGCATAACCAATAATCATCATACGCTTGTGGACTGCCTCGTCAACGTCGCAGATGAGGACGATTTCGAAAAAAAGGAAGGTAATTGTTACCTATCCGATTTAATTTTGTGTTGAAATTGATTCATGCCCCCCTCTCCTACTACCTCAAGGTTTGATCCGCCATGAGTTCGCCCGAGAATTCGGAGCCGAAAATGTACCTGCCCTAACCATCGTCAAAATTTCTGGCGAATTTACTGGCCTGCCAACGTCCACAACCTGCACAGCTATCACAGACAAAGCTAGCGCTTCTGTGAAGAGGGTGGAAAGAGGTCAAATTGTCGCTGTGACGGCTACGCCTGTGCAGACGGAGAAGGGGGGCAAGGGAGAGGGAGCAGGTAGTGACGATAATAATAACGATCGCTATAGATATGCATGGATCTCAATGCGAGACACAGCGACAGACGAAAAAGCGCTCAGTCAAGTTGGAGATGAAATCGATTCGATGTTGAAGAATGATTTCAATGGCAACGGCGCAGTGGACCTGGTCGACTGCATTGCATTCCTGAAGGGCAGAAGCCATGGGACTCGCGAAAATGGTAGGAACAATGGTGATCACGAAGACTCCCTCGCATCCATCGAGGCTAAGAAAATACGAAAATGGTTCGAAGAACTCAGCAGTGGAAAGCATAAGATCAAGGCCTCTGGGAAAAAAGAGAAATCCTCAGGAGTACTCACCATTGTGAAAGAGGAGGAGAGCAGAAACCATTCCCTCACCTCTACTGCACATTCATCATCACCGCCATCATTTAAGCTTCGATGCACAGCTGTCCTTGGATCCTCCAAGACATCTTCCCATGATTTCTCATCACAACTGCCATCATCATCATTTTCATCCTCCTCCTCAACATCATCGTCGTCGTTGCCGTCATCCTTTCCACCATCGTCTGTGAAGACAGTCGTAGCAGGGGGTTTTGTGTACCTTTCCGGAGCGTTCTCCCACACTGCCAACGCGACAGACGCACTAGCGAACATCGCCACTGCACTGGAAGCCACGAACGAAAGCAGTCTGAACCTAACCGTCAACTGCCTCTATTTCGGAAGTCAGCAGCTTGTCATGAAGTATTTTGAAGGTTTCCGATACGCTTTCAACGAAAATGCACCCCCGCCTCCGACGCGTGGGGAGTTTGGTGCAACACCGGCCGAGTGTAGTGGTAAGGACAGTTGCGTGTCGGTGATAAAATGCGTGGCGGCACGCAAATAGTGCAATTTTTTTTTTAGATAATTCTGCGTGCATGCGTTGTTGTGCATGTTGCTGACACATGTCATTGTGATTTAGTTCATGTTTACATTGTGTGAGCCATGCCATACAATGTCTAGCATGTGCATGTCAAAGTCGTACAGCCTTTATCATCCAGTGTACTGAAGCACATGTCGTGCGTACGCGGTGATGTATGTGTGTATATTCGCCATGGGACAAACACACGTACACATGTTACGGATATCCCACAATGAACTTTTGATCTAGGTGCACGTCCTCCTCAGAAGTCGTGCCTCGTTATTCTTTTCGAGAGCAACATGATGTTCAAGGTGTGCACCTATATGCGTACTGCTTTGAGTTGGGTGCGGCTTGTATATATGTGGTCCAGTGGGCAGCTGCATTGTGGTGCCTGTGCATTGTAGCTCGCCTACACAAAGGCATGGATCATCTTTTGCGTTGTCATGCAATCCATTTGTTGCGCACACCGTACACATCGGTAGACAAGATGCTGGCCAAGCAACTCACATGCAAGCCTTGACAGAAACGATAACACCAAGAAATTGATTAAGAAATAACTAGAAACACGCGCGCTCACTCCTACAGACTCGATCTCGCGCGCAGCACATCGGCGGCGCAACAATGATTCTGCATGAAACATGCAATCGCAGAATCGAACAACAAAGAAAATCTCAACGCTGTAACCACCGCATTGCACAGCTACATCAGGATGACCATTGAAGAAATGAGATCTTTTCATTGCATTCGTCTATGCACCGTGTGTGTCGTTTTCATTGATTGATTTTGAAATGACGCTCACATGCTGGTCCGACCAGCTGCGAGCCTAAGTTGATTGGCTTGTCTTTTTTTTTTACTTTCTGATTCTGAGAACCACATTGAGGACTGTCAGAAAACCAAACGCACACATTTGATGATGCTTCATCATCACACACATGGTGGTAAAAAAAAATGGATTTATTTTTTTTACCGCCACCACATCCAATCATCACGAATTGACTACATGTGCTAAGGTAAATGATCGAACATAAAATCACACCAATGGTGCTTTCCTAATCCCAAATTTAAAGTTCATTTGAAACATTTGTAAGTCAGCGATACCGCAGAGAAAAGGAAGAGGAGAAGTGATGATCGACGAAAAACAAGTTCTGGCATTTTTGCAAGTCTTACGCGTTCCTGACAGCCAACCACGCAACTGAATTGTTGACTTCGCCTTCCTATCATGTTTAGAGTAATAAGTCTCCTTGACAACGCCTTCTTTCAAAA
The DNA here is from genome assembly GCA_000320545.1 of Bigelowiella natans CCMP2755. Lineage (NCBI taxonomy): Eukaryota > Cercozoa > Chlorarachniophyceae > Bigelowiella > Bigelowiella natans. The sequence goes on along the minus strand of ADNK01001068.1, from coordinate 12,129 downwards.
CAACGTCGACTCCATTGCGCTTTGTCTTTTTCGTCTTATCAGCAGGAAATTGCTGTCCAAACGAGACGTGAGTCACGGGCACTTTCACGACCCACCCCTAAAACTCTCACCACTGCTTGCCCTAACCCTAACAAAACCTCACATTTCTTATTCGTCAACCCAACCATACATCCTCTCTTCAGATCCCCGAACCCCAACTGTAACCATGACCATATGATTCTGACGAAATGCTGACTTCATCAGAACCTTCTACCCTTCTCTCCTCATCCTCCCTGTTTCTCACCATTGCATTGCCAAGATTTCGAAGTACCTCCTATTTCTTCTGATTGTCATGGGTGAAACTACAATCCAATGTGACAGATGTTAGCAACGTGTTTACAATGGGGTAGAAGCATTGCTAAACTTATCAATCTATCACACGGAAGTACACAACGGCGTATTGGCTCCATAAAAAGGTATTTTTTCTTTTTCTTTCGAGTCGGAGATCTCGGCAGACATTGATTCCTCTTGATGGGGAACGGAATTTGGGAATTGGACAATTAATCATGATTATATGCGCTCATCTCTCTCTCTCTCTCTCTCTTTCCATATATGCATATATATATATATATATATATATATATAATACATTTGTGTGTGCCGTGTATGCTATTAATGCAACACTTCGTGCGACCCTTTTTGCGACCCTTTTTGCGACCCGTTTTGCTTGTGCTCCTCAAAATGGTGTTTGGTTGGTAGCGATGTGAAAGAAATCGATGGCAGACACAGGCCATGGAGAATCTCCCTCGGCTCGGTCGGTCGGATCCGAGAAAGACACACTCTGTCTTTGCTGGGAAATTTGTCGCATTTACATGGCATTTTATCGGTGCGACAACCTAAAAAATCCGTCCAAACCCGTGTCGCAGCAAGCCAAACACGCACCCAGGCAGAGACCGACCAACACGTCTCTACGGGTGCTGAGCTCTCTATGGGTGGGAGGAGGCGAGCGCAGGCCTGATGGGAGGGATTGCTGTCTACAGACAGGCATGGAGGAGGGATGTGGTTTATTTGATGATCGTCTGCTTGTCGCTGCTGAGGGCAATGGTAACAAGAATGCTAACACAACAGATGATGATGAAGAAGATGATGATGAGAATCGGAAGTACTTACTAGAAATTAGAGGCGAGGAAGCGCAAATATGAGACGAGGCAAGAGTATTTTCGGGCATCGTCATTTGAACATTGTTTTTCAAACACTATAGCAGTCCTCTCTCTCTCTCTCTCTCTCTCTCTCTCTCTCTCGCTCTCTCTGTCTGTGCTTGTCGATTTGTGTGTGTGCTGTGGAAAGCGTGTCGTCCATGCAGAGCAGTGTCCATAAATCATCACCAAATTATTAATTAATTATTATGAATCAGCACTCTGGATATCCTCCTCCAACTCCTGCAGATCTAGGTAAGTTGCCATCGTCTCGATCTAGTGCATGTGCCGGAACGTTCTATCTCTGTGACGTATGTTCTAGATACTAAATATTGCTTTGCGTCCCCACAACAACTACATGTATCCCGAAGCAACATAGCATCCATTGATTCTACCGTGTTTGTGGCTACCGTCCCCCCCCCTTTCCTCTCTCTATCTCTCCCTCTCTCTCTCTCTCTCTCTCTCTCTCTATTTTTCTACCCAGGCGCTGGCAGGGGGTTGAGAGGTGCGAGTATCCGACTGGCTCAGGCGGAGAAAGAAAAGATTTTCGAAGCTGATGCGAGGGTACATCATCGTCAACAACGTCGCATCTGCAGCGCGAAGAAGATATTAGTGCTACTTCGCCTGCAACGTGTGCCATTCACATCCAACAACATCTACATTTTTCGCAAGACTCATCACAAGTACACAAATGATGGAGTTGTGCCTTTTTTAGGCTAAGAGACGGAGGTTGCGTAGGTATGGAGGATTTCGATCAGGTTTGCTCGCTGTCATCCCTCTCTGACAAATAATGGGGCATGTGCAGTGTTGTGATTCAACTTCTTCTTCTTCTTCTTCTTCTTCTTCTTCTTCTTCTTTTTCGTGCAGATGACGATGTGGCCATCCCTGATGATCTCACTGGCCTTGGGAGGTCTCAGGAGGAGATGATGAAGGTCGCAGCTGTTGATGAATATGATGAATATGATGATGATGATGATGATGATGATGATGGTGATGATGGTGATGACGACGACGATGAGGATGCCGATAGTGATGATGACAATGATGATAATGATAAGGAGCATCGTTCGACAGAGTATTGTACACACCGTATTTCGTGAGAATCTCTTGTTTTTCTTCTCTTGCTCTTTGTAACATGTCACTAAAACATGCCATCATCACTGATTCTCTCCTCCCCTTATACATTTTCTTCTTCTTCCACATCGATCCATCTCAGATCGGACCTTTTACGCGCGGCGACAAGCGGGTAGCAAGTAGATGATGATCCCACGCAAGACACGCACACACACACACACACACACACACACACATATGAACATATTATATATATATATATATATATATATATATGTAGATATATATAATATACTATGCATACACATGTCATCAATAGTAAAGTAACCAAAAAAGGCACCGCAGCTCTCCTGTTACCCTCCCGCTGACCCTTCACTTGTCTCCCTATTCACGCCACAGATGATGCTGCAAACCGGTAAACACAGCTCAAAGATCTACAACTACGTGCCCTTTTCCAAGCACAGAGAGAAGCCGAAGAAACTTGTGAAGCAGTGGAAGATGTGGAAAAAGCACTCAAAAATGATCGAATCGCCGCCCACATCCTACGAGCCTTCCCCAGAGCCCATCCCCGAACTCAAATCAATCCTCGAAAAGAGGAAAACGGGGGGGGGAAGCAAAATTATGTTCATGGATGAGTTGAATGGGAAAACATCCAGTGAAGGGGCGGAGGAGGTGGCGAGAGATCAGGGCGCCGATCGGTAACTATCGTATCACGATCATCATGATTCTCCAACTGATTGAGTAGAACCCGCCCTCTATTTGGCTGTGTTTGTTACCGCGTTTTCCAAAGGTAATTTTGCTCATCTACTCCTCCCCCATTCTTCTTTCTCCGATTTTCTCACAGCAACGGCAAGAACAGAGATGATCTTCAGCCAAAGAAGCAGGCCAACAAGGATGATGAGGATAAGGATGGAATGAAGGGCCATCATCGCGTAACGAGCGGCGGCTTGTTTTCGTCCTCAGAATGTGGAGAATCAGATGGTGATACAGCAGCAAAAGCACGAGGCAAGCGCCATGGTGGTGACCACAGCAGGGTCTCTCCTCCTCCTAGAAAGTCGAGAAGACAGCGAAGGCGCGACAACGATCTTCTGTCCAAAATGCAGCACAGTGCAGGAGGCGATTTTGGTGAAGAAACATTCGTTTTTTCCCTTTCCAACCTATCTTCTACAACCCCCCCGCCCCCCCCCCCTTACCCCTCACTATATGCGAAACAGGGAGACTCGCCGCACGACCATATTCAATCGATTGCTATCTGTGTGCAGTCATAGTTCTTCATCGGCCTTAGAGTAATGTGTGCAATATTGTTATTATTTTATTCGATCACAGCCTCCTCGCTTGGTGACATGTGGAAAGGAAAGAGGATGAAGAATCTTAAGGCTGATTCTACAGGTTTGTTATAATATATATATATATATATATATATATATATGTTATTGCTAGCTTATCTGCATGAGACTTAAACATGCGCCAGCACACTTCATCCTGTCCACATCTCATCTCTTGTCTTCTTTTCCTTCTTCTTCTTCTTCTTTATCATATATTCCTGTACAGACGACATCGGTGAAAACATAGACTTGAATCAGCTCGACGCTAAGGCAGGCCATCCGGACGATGAAGTAGCGCCCAAAAAAAATCATCAATCACCCAACAAATATCAAACTATATTTATAATTTATGTCATGATTCAACACACACACACACACACACACACACACACACAGAGAGAGAGAGAGAGAGAGAGAGAGAGAGAGAGAGAGATGCAGATATATCGTACGTCATCAGTATCTCGGATGTGACGGTGAAGACGAGACCTTCTCTGGGGATTGTCCGGGAGCGCCCTCCGACGGAAATGAAGGGGATTTGCGTCGTGTTGGGAAAATGATGATGGAAAAGGAAGAAGACGAAGGAAAGAGTGGCGACGATAGGTATGTAGAGTTGTCAATGTACTTGTTGGCCGAAATACCATATACACTGATATTATAAGATATTGGCATTTACATACTACTGGGACCGAAAAGGGGCTTTACACGAACACATCTTTTGAATGATGCAAAGACCGACATTTGACACACAGTTACGACTATAACAGCAACAGCGCCAAAGGAAAACCTCAGCGCCCAGTGAAGGATATATACGCCGAGGTCATATGCTATCACTCGTTCTCTACTCGGCGGAGGAGGACAACCATATGCAACTATAGTGATTTTGCCCGTATAGCCTACCCCCTCGCCCCCCCCCCCCCCCCCCCCCCTCTCTTTCTCTTCCATGAATCATTTTATTTCAAATACCGATGTATATGTTGCAGATCATTGCAAAGAGCAAGTACTACAAACGGCTCAGGAAACAGGAGAGAGGTCTGCTTGTCTTTGTCTTTCTATCATCTACTTGCCCCCATCTTCCTTGCACAACTCACACATGTTATCTTCTGCCCAATCATCACCCCTTTGCAGAGAAAGAGGAGGAAGATCTGCAGTGGCTAGACGCCGAGTTTGATAACTTTAGGGACGTCTTTAAAGTTGACAAGCGAAGCATTAGAGAAGAGGCCGAATCAAGGTACTACTGCAGAAGACAACTCACCGCAACTGACCCATTTCCACTTTTCCCTTATTTTCGTGAAGATGCTCGTTTTACACCTCTCCAATCTGCAATATACGTTGACTTTGGAAAACCTTAACAGGAGGAGACGGCGGCGAGGAGCGTTTGCTGATTTTTCGCTTGCAAAGTTTAGTAGCAGGCCCGTTTCAGGTTCAGCTGGCGGTGGTCTTGATGTGGATTGATGGTTTTAAGTACGGCGATCGATAGAGCGGTGCGTGCGTATCGACAATAACGACGACGCTGGTAACCTCATATTGCTCAGCCACCCGTTTAGGCCCTGCATTCATGCGCCTACGAGTAATAATAATAATAATAATAATAATAATAATTTGACGACGGTAGTCTATAAGTCGTCAGTGATCTTAGCCATCACTATCAAGCACATGTAGTCCAAACCCCAAAACTTGTGAGCAAGAGCATGCGGCATTTCGCTTGAGACTTACACACATGGTCAGCGCTAGCTGTCTTGCTTACACATAGCAAATGAAATGTTTTCATCTATGTACAAAGCCGCGCCATGTATATCGTCATAGTCATAGCGAAGGGCTCGAGCTGACATACCGATGGCAATGTATATCGCATTTTATTCGGTGTAAATCCACGAACTTACACACCAATAAGGCATTGTGCGAGACTGCAAGTGACGTGTGTAATTGATTATAGGACGCCATACAATATGATAGTTGTTTACACTAGCTAGCGCACATGTGAATATGTAATTGTTTCAGCACCGACGATTGGTCATAGATGCGTTGGAAATACGATGGAAAAATTCATTGTGACAACGACGAAGCGTTGCCTGACTACTACTAATTTGACTACATTGTTGGCACATGGATAAATATTGGCATGCATTGCATTGCCCAGATGTGCATTCGTTGACACGTTTCAAAGAGTGGGGAGCAACACCGCTTCAGATGATAATCGATCTCCCATTCTCAAACGTTTGCCTGACACTACTGCTCGGCATTAACAGTGAACTGCATCCGCCACAAGTCATCTTACTGCTCTTGAGCTCTTATGATCCTATCCACAATGTGTGCTTTTCGCTTGCTGACGTTTTCCCCGGTGTGGCGAACTTTCACAAAGTCACCAATGTTGCATCTCTCCTCTGTGTGTGGATGTTGACATCAGCCATTTCAACACAGATTAGAAATACGTCAGTGCAAAATAGGAAATGAAAATTGCAAACCACACACGCACACACACACACACACACACACACACACGCACGCACGCGCGCGCGCATATATGGGTGGGATGGGGGTGTGTGCATTAAAATAAATACTATATCATGTATCATATGTTTGTACTTGCGTGTTTTAATTTACAACCATACAAACGTACTCATTGTATTGTGTTATCATTTAAATTTGCACACATACACAAAATAAATGAAACAAAATGAGTCGGGTGCTGGAGACAAAACACTGCAAGTGTTCAGCCATTGTAAAGACTGTACATCACAAATCGCGCCGTGCTGAGATGCCATCATGCTAAGAGTTTCTATTTTGTTAAGAACCTGGATCGTGGGTGAGCAATTTCGTCTTGACCTTGAGCCTTCTCTGTGCTCTCGCATTGAAAACGTACTGATGCACGAGGACCTTTATTGTCTTCGTGGAGCTCTTCTTTATCACATGGCCGAAGAAAAACTTGGGCATTCTTTCGAATAGCGCCCTCTCAAATCCTTCCCTCTGATAAAAACACCTGTAAGTCAGTTCCCCTAAGAAAAATTCAAAGAAAAGGCTCGAAATATGTGAAGTGAATGGACGTCCTTAAACATCTCAGCATCTCAGCAGATTTGACACTTGCTAAGGTATGCCTCGTCGTCAATATCGGGAAGGGACTCTCGGGGCCTTCGGTCGAATGTGATATTCCGAAAAGCACGGTATGGTGTGTGAGAAACAATGAATGTAAAGAACCCCCACGCCCCCCATCGCCCATCGCCCCGCTACATCAAACCGACCAGACGGCAGCCACTAAAAAGTAATTTATAAGATATAAATATTTCATCCCGAATATCAATATCAATGGCATTAAGTTGATATTAGGGGGTAATACGGCATCTAAATATGTAAAACATCCTGTAATTTAGTTTTATCTCAAAATATCCCGGGCTTATCAGAAGAGTTTGCCTTCGGCACTGCCGAGCCGAGAAAGATCTACCATACAAAATTGGACCCAGATGCGACCGGTGCCGAATGCGTACTACGTACGTTTATTGCCAAATAATTTTATTTTGTTGACGTATATAAAATATCAAAGGAAGATATATCATTTCAGGCGTTTTCAAAAGACGTTTTTCTTCTCGGTATTTGAACACAAATAAGTAAAATAATAATTCGGTTTTTGATGAGATTTTTTGATTTTGTTCAAAATAAGCGACTGATGAATCCCATTAGACGTAGATAAAAAATACATTGTGTTTATATATGTTCGGTGAAATTTATCTGCAGCGGATCTTTTGCCTTTTTGTTCAAATTACAGGATATTTTTGTTGGAGAATAGCGCTTATATGTAGATTCTTGAGAAAAAAGCATTGGATTCTTTGCTGAGTTATAAAATTTTTCCCCAACAACTCCATGTATGCCGTGCATTGATAGAAAAATTACTTATTTTTTTGATGTCGTTAAAAATGTTTTGATTGGGTTTTGGATATTGACTGGTAGGGACCACGAGCGGGGTGAGATTTCCAGAATAGTAAGAGTGGTTGAAATCACTCAGTAAGCTTGAAATTGATTCCTTTCAGGAGGAATATTGCTATAAATATCATAATTCAAGAAAATTTGCCGCGATTCTTGTTTACCAAAAGGGCAAAGTCTCTATAACAGTTCTGAAAAAGTCTGTAAGATGATGTCTAGGAGGCTCTTGCACGGCCTTAGGGCCTTCCCCCACAAGCGCCTCGTCGCCCCCTCCCTGTGCCGCACTTTCGCCACTACCAAGAAGGAGGAGTCAATGATGGACATTGTCAAGGAATATGGTGTGATGACGACTGTCGGATTGGGATCTGCGATTCTTGTTTCCAAGGAGCTTTTCATGGTGAACGAGGAGGTCCTAGTACTTGGCATCTTCTCTGGGGTTCTTTTCTATGGATACGTTACCCTATATGACTCCATCTCCGAGTCTGCTGAGGAGTACAAAGCAAGCGTCAGAGCGTAAGTTAAATTTATTTAAATAATAAAAAAATACAAACTGCTGGGTAATGGGGGTATTGCAAACTACGCAACAGGGGAGAGATGGCAGTTTTTGTCAGCCCAAACCAGATTTTCTCAAACATTAAATGAACGAGAATATATGAACCTGAAATGCAGGTTGCTGAGAAGTCATATAGTTTTGGGTGAAACATTTAATGTAGACGCGATTTTGGTAATCTCAACTCCACTCCTGATGATTATTTCGAAAATTATACAGGGAGCAAATCCAAGCTCGTGATAACGCCATTGCAACCCTCACCGGTCTCGCTGATCAACACAAGAAGTACACTCAAGTGTCTGAAGAGATCAAGAACATGTATGAGACTCTCGAGAAGACTCACATTCAGTACTGTGATGCTGTGAACAAGACCTCTGAGCAGGTGAACCCTACTATATGACACTCACATACTTAGTTTAGCACCTTTGGTTGAATGTTCAGATATTTTCGTCATTTCTGACGTGAGAGATTTATTGTGTATAGGCTGTGATCGATGACATCGAAGCTGAGCTCCAGGATCTTTACGAATGCGAGGGTTTCATCAAGTCGTACCAGAAGGATTTCGCTCTGAAGAAGGCAGCTACTTCCCTCAACACTTACCTCAAGGAGACACTTCCAGCCAAGGAGAAGGACGCTTTCTTCAAGAACGCAGTCTCGATGCTTGAGGGTAAGGGTGCACAAGGGGAGGACTTCGTCGTTGCGCAGTTCAAGAAAGAACTGGAGTCCGTGCTCAACGCTATGAACAACAAGGATGAGAAGGCTTCCATGGCTGCGATCGATGCCATGGTGAAATCTGGTGAACTTGACCTCGGTGCTCCTGCGATGAGGACTGTGCGAAAGCTTCTTGACTAGAAAGCATGATGATAAGAATCAAGTAATCTGAATAATAAGATCTATGCTGGTCTAGCGGTGGAACATCTCATATCTAGAAGGATAATTTATTTGCCAAAAAATAATAAATATCATGCATGATATACGCTCGCTTCACATCCTTTTACATGCTAGCATGTGCACATTGCATGTGGTATCAATGTCTTATCGTGCCCATACATTTAACATTCATACTAGATATAGCTAACGTAGCGCTACTCAGCTGCATGTGCATAGAATGCATGATAGCTACTATACTACATTGGGAGGACCATTGAAAAAAAATAATTTATATTCATTACATCCGTCATATAGCATGCCTTGATACGATACTACGTCGACAAATATGTATGTGAGATGGATGCTATACATGCTAGCATGTAACGAACACATACATGCAATCTAGCAATGCGTATATATATGATCTCGCTAGTGATGAGCATGCAGAGCTAGAGAAATTGCTCATCATGCTAGCATGCATCGCATCGTACGTATAGCTAACTAACTAGGCCCTCACATGACTAGATATGCGTACGTGAGCATGCAAACAACATGAGATGGAGCTTGATAATGAACAAATCAATTTTTTTCATGTAGCTACATGCGACACGCTGCGCGCGCTTGCATGCATGCTATGTACATGCGCTGCTAGGCTAGCTAGCTAGCGTTGGCGTGACTGCGCAAGCATAGCAAGTTAATATATTAAAATATCTTGACATTGTTGGTGCGGGTGAGCAGGAACGCGAAAATAATCATCAGCGCCCACGAAATCTGGTCCCACCTGAACGATGATGCAGGCGCTATATGTGAGAAGATAATAATGATTGATAGAGAGACCAATTACGAACGAGCCTAAATCTAAATCGACTGTGCCCCATTCCTCCCTCGGCCCTTTTCCTTCTTCTTTTGCCTCTTCCTCTTCGCCCCGTTCTATTTTCTCACCAAGTAAAGAAAGACACTATTTGCCCTGTGAAGTCGTGCTGCAACGCCTACGAACAGAAGTAAATAAGAAAAGCAGAGACAGTGTATAGCCGTCAGGTGAATCGTTCAAATCTGAAAAGGGTGAATATCTGGTGCATGAGCATTATTCCAATTTCTCCCCCCCGCTCTCTCCACACACACAGTCAAAGAGGCAATTGCGCACTTACCGAGAATACAAGAGAATTGCTATCGAATACGGTTGCATCTGGCCAACGAAGAGAATTCCAGCATTCAAACACAGATCATACCATATCATTGCATTTAGCAGCAAGAATCCTAGTTACCGTGTGTTGAAGTAGAAGCTATTCATGCACACATGTTATATCGATATATGGATATCTTGGTGATGATGTAAACAAGCCGCACACAGCAAGCAAGCACACATTTTTGTCGTCTTTCATAGATTTTGTTTACCTTCAGGCATATCGGACTCGCCGCGCTGATACGGATAGTATATGGAAATTATGTATATATATATATATATATATATAATATTGTTCGTGAGTATGCTTTGTACATATCTGTGTATGTGCGCGCAATAGAATGGAAGTAATTGTGCATCGCATGCATATGTCGAGCGAGAAATCCGAGTGCTGCGATCTCCTTTTGCTGCTTGTTAAGTGCTACGACTATTAACCTTAAAGGTAGCACAGTGTAACAGAGCGAGTAAGAGCGAAATACCTAAGAAAAGAAGGCGACTTAGAATGGAAGATAGCTGTGAAGGAATGGGGAGGGGCAAGAAGAGACTGATGAAATTGATCGATGATGATGATGATGATAATGATGATGATGTTCAAAGAAGACAAAAACGAAAGACAATTAAAAATGAAGACGTCAAGAGAGATAGATGATGTTTCCACGTGTCGTCGCTCATCAGCATATAACAAGCATTCCAGCTGCTGCTGTAACTGCTTTGAGTTTCTTCTTCTTCGAAGGAGGAGGAGCCAAAGGTCAGTAGTGTCCGTAATAATATATGCACTAATTCAGGCATGGATGTGGATGCGTGAATAGTTTCAACTATGGGCTCTGGCTACTATGTATTCATTACAAGAAGGCGTGAGCAACTGCAATGCTACCGCACAAACGGCCTTATTCGTAGCTGAGACCTATACGATGACAATGTTGGAAAACGTGTCATTGGTGTACTGGGGGGAAAGAAGAGGGGAGGCGGAGGAGAAATAATTCCAAGGTAGAAGTAGAAGGACTAGAAAGACGAACAAGCGAGGAGGAGGAGGAGGAGAATCATGCCTATTCACGGAACGTACGCGCTCGAGAGCTATTGAGATCATGGAAACGCCCATCTTCGATGACGATGATTGCGCACATTCTACGCAGAAAAGCAAGGATAAACAGAAGGGGAGAAAGGGTGGGGTGAGGAAGGAGAGCTCGTTTTGCATGCACGCTTGCACCGCACAACATCAGTATTATTGTTAATTATGCTAGTTATTGTTTATACAACATAATTACACAACATATACAACCATAAACATTTATAAATATATATATATATATATATATATATATATGTTATTATGTACATGTGCGTGTGTGTGTGTGTGTATGTGTGTGTGTGTGTGTGTGTGTGTGTGTGTGTGCATGTGAGCTGCATCAGCTTCGACATATTAGGTTGTGGTGTTGTTTCTGAATTTTGTCCGTATTTTGCAGCATCATCATCATCCGTTCATGCTATGCCAAGATGCGAGAGAAGAGGCAAGTACCCAGTGCCTTCTGCAACCCCCCTAACTCCCCGAGAAGATACGTCTGATATTGCACACATGTCGTGATCAGAATAGAATTCCATGGGAGGCGCATCTCTTTAAACGATATGTATTGCGGCCGTCAAGACATTATTTCACTTACACATCTTCATCATCATCCTCATCTTCTTCCTCCTCGCTCTCTCTCGATCTTTCTCTCTCCCTATTTTCACTGTTCAATTATTCCTCTTTCTTCTTAATAGGGAGACCTGCATATGGCCCCGGAAAAGCATGACGCGTATCACAGCCACTACGACACAAAGTGCAGCCTGTTCCCAGCAGCAGCATCATGTTATTTCATCACCGAACATTCGCACAGAATAACGACTACGTGTTAAAGCTACCCGCCAAATGTTAAAGACAGAAAAAATTGATTTGATGTTGTGCGTGTGTGTGTGTGTGTGTGTGTGTGTGTGTGTGTACTACGTTACGTATGCTCATGCCTACCATACTCCACACACACACACACACACACACACACACAC
>ADNK01001069.1:0-12251 GCA_000320545.1 Bigelowiella natans CCMP2755 | reverse complement strand
TGAATGTGTACCACTAATGTGTGTTGTGTGTATATATATATATATATATATATATATATATATATATTTATTTATTTTCAGCACGCTGCTCGAGCCCATTCTTGGGGTCTACAGAATGGATTATAAGTACAATACATATAGCTAGGACAGCAGCAGCAGCAGCAGCTATGGAGGAGAAGAAGATGAAAAAGAAGATGATGATGATGATGACCATAATGGTTTTCTTGTTCACTTGTATGTAAGTGTGTGTGTGTGTGTGTGTGTGTGACATAAATGAAATATCCTGTGAAAGCTCCTCTTCTAGTGCATATATAATAATCATAGAAGTAAGATGAAAAGACTTCGAGAGCATCATCTAATCCCAGCTTGCATTGCATTGTATTACATTGCATTGCAAGCTAGGAAGGGTGATGCTCCGGAGGCCTCTTATCACTAATGACGACAACAGATTTATGAACTCCTTTGAGAAATAGCAGTCATTTTCTCTCCCCCCCCCCCCCCCCTCTCTCTTTCTCTGCATCACGAGAACTGTAAGAAGCCTATCGCTGCTGCCCCACCCCCATTATGTATTCATTCTTCTACCACTCAATCGTTTCTGTACAATTGAACCATCGAAGGGGCAAGAGCATCTACCTCACCGTGTGTAAGAACCTGTTTTTCACAACCCACGCCCTCCATGATCGCTACAAGGTGGGGGGTTGATATGTGTGTGTGTGTGTGTGTGTGTGTGTGTGGTGTGAGTGCGTGTGGGTATGTTTGATGAGCAGTGCGCGTTATAGCCTTTACCTTGTTGGTGCTCTATGCACAAGATCCATGACTAATCAGCCCTCGTGAGTGTTAGCTGCTGTTTCATTTAAGCACACCCTTCTTCTTGCTTCTGCCCCCTCCCCCTCCCCTCCAGCTCAAGGGCGTGAGATCTGGTCGTAAAGCCTCGAAGAAGGAAAAGGCAATTTGGATTGCATGATGATGATGATGAGGAGGAGGAGGAGGAGTAGGAGGAAGAGTAGGGAGGAGGGAGGAAGGAGAACAGCGCTCGAATAAAACATAATACCACATTTAGGCAACCATCTGTGCTTATCATCGTCAATGTGGTCATTCTTTAAAGTATTTCATAAATACTAATCTTGCCATACACCTCCCTCTTTCCGCCTTTTGCTTTCTTCTTCCTCTTCTTCTTCATGTTCTTCTTGTTGCTCTCCATCTGCTTGCCGCCGTCTATCGACGATCGGTAGGAGCTTTACCAAGGCATGCTAAAAGACGATGATTTCAAGGACCGCGTTCTTTATCTTGGGGGGCTGCGGAGCAAGTTCATTAAGCAGGTGAGAGAGAGAGAGAGAGAGAGAGAGAGAGAGTGATCATTGTCTTTATCGTCAACATCACCAGCATCATCTTCAGTCTTTCGTCATCATTATCGTCATCTTTATCCCGGTCTCCTTCCCCCCCCCCCCCCCTCCTCATTCTGACTTCTTCAGCTCGAGCGAGACACGAAATGGCTGTCGTTGCAGAAGCTGATCTCCTACCATGTCCTCGTCGGAATTCATGAGGTACAGTAGCTGGCAAGTTGTTGCGCGTTACTGCTAGTGTAGTAGTAGTAGTAGTAGTAGTAGTTGTTGTTGTTGTAGACAAGGGTAGTAGTACAGAGTAGTAATAGTAGTAGTAATAGTAGTAGTAATGGTACTAAAGCTAGAGAATCAATGCTCCTAGAAAGGGAAATGACCAACAACATAATGAAGAAGAAGAAGAAGAAGAAGATGATGATGATGATTATGGTGATGGTGATGGGGTGTGATATCGGTGGTGGTGGTGATATCAGGGGGCAGGGGAGGTTCAGTAGGATCTCACGATGTGTACTCCCGATGTGTTAAGTGTGTGTGTGTGTGTGTGTGTGTGTGTGATGTGTATGATGCTGATTCACTAGGCTAAACATGCCGTAAGCGTGCAAAAAGATGAGGATCGCCGAACGGAATTGGCCATGGTCATCTATCTATCTGTCTGTAGTTCGTGTTGTGAAGCATCATCACCCACCACCACCATCATCATCATCATCATCATCCATCATCTATGCGTGGAGCAACCATCTCCATATTCCAACCCCCCAACCCACCCCCCCCCTCTCTCTCTTCCCTCTCTCTCTCTCTCTCTCTCTCTCTCTCTCTCGGTCGCTCTTTCTTTCTCCCGCTGCTCTCTCTCACCCCTCTTTGCTCTCTTTCAGGCGATTGAGGAGGATGAGATCTTCAAGCACTTAGAATTGGCGCAGATCCGGTCACAACGCGACGATAAGCAAGGAGAGGAGATATACTTCATCGGGATCACAGGCCTCTTCCAAACGTATAGCACCGGTCGCCGGATGCAGCACAAGTTCTCTGGCGTCTTTAGAAGGCAGGACAACCTCTCCGTCGTGGACCATGAGTTCTACCAACAGTAAGAACCCACACGCACGCATGCACATCTAGACATCTAGACTTCATACCAACGACGAGCAAAATGACCAAAACAGAAATTCGGCATTGAACCCATTCTTGGCAGTTATTTATATGTGGAAATTGTGAAGACATTTAGCTATGCATTTTAACAACATACATAAATAGCATATTGATATCCCTCGCCGTCCTCCAAGATGCAGAAGATGTGTGAGTGTGAGTATCAGTGAGTATGTGTTAGTGTGGTCATGTGTCTGTGTGTTGTTTGTTTCTAACCTTTGGTTTATCCACCTTTTAGGCGACTGATTCGGTTCATGAGGGAACACATAGAATAATGAGAAGTAACAAAGGGGAAAGATGCATGCTGCGCGAGTTAGTATGCCCCCACATCGAAGTTATCGTCTAGATCGTGGCTACCTAGCTAGCTCTAGCTGCTAGAGCATCATGATCAATGCTAGAACATCCAGAATGTTGCACAAGCTGTAAGGGATAATTGGCTAGCTAGATATGACAATGCTAGGGTGTTACATGCTAGCGCAACATGCAAGACATAAGCAGCATCGCAGCAATAATAGCTATGCATGTGTTTGAATCTGCATGGGCCGCCCCGTCTGCAATGTGCGTACACTAGGGGTACAGCGCTACATTGATAGCCCCCAAGCCTCGCAACGCTTTAATGAGGGCCACACGAGCACAACTTAAGATTTCTACTCAGGCAGTGAGAGTCCCTGTTTTGAATTGTAACTGCTAGATATAAATTGACTTTTGCATGGCTCACAAACTATCTATTACATCGTGAGCATGGCCACGATGCGAATGTTGACGAATCAGACATTAGCCTAGCATTCATGATCCTCCCATCGCGCGAGTACATTTCCGTACCTACCGGCTAAAAGACGTGGTCGAAGCTGATCGTAATTGTTTACCAATTCACTGACCGGTGCTGAGGACATATCGCAAGAATCAATATTAGAGGATGAAGGGGAGCACTAGCACAATGCAAGAGATCCTCATATTCGGTAGAAACCTGAATGCAACTTCAGGATGTTGGTGTCAGGGTTGATTGTCTCCTTCAATCCAAGGAAAGATTGGATCTTTGCAAGCTGCCCCGTCGTATCTCCGCACATATCCTACTCGGAGATATAAGTAACAAAAGAGCATTCAATAGTCCATCAAGCATTTTTTTAAAAAAAGGGCTGTCTAAGAGGATTGCCTCCTGACCTCATACTTGACGAGGATTGCGTTCTTTGGGTTTTTCATGGAATTCAGCACGCGAGTCATGATCTTTCCCAGCTTCTCATACCTTCGGATCATGATGGGAGGAATAATGGATGTAAATACTTATTTGCATTATGCATATTTAGTAGCATCGAGTTCCTACCACTGAAGGCAGTGGCCAAGATAATCAGCTGGGATTTCATGCGTCTTGTTGTCCCAAGTCTACGCACAGAAAGACGAACAGATAGCCATCTCAAATAAAGGCTGACACACATCAACGCTCTGCAACGATTCACCGCTGTCTTGACGGATCCTGCATAATGGTGCGCATTAATTCCAGCACGAGTACGCTGTTCCATGTCGAAGAACGAAAAGCACTTGCGAAGATAGTTGGATCGGTCTGAACAGGCGTATTACTCATTATCTCCAAGTTGGAAGATCATAAAATCTATAAGCTTGTCACCGAGTGCGATGACTTTGACATTGTTGTCGTTTATGTATTGCATAATTTCTTGAAGCTCCAGCTCGTTCTTAAAGTTTTGGTTGGCCATCCACTTAAATCCAACGAAGTCCTTCCCGAGACCCTCCGTTGACTGATAATTCAGTTTCAGATAAGCAAAAAACTATTGCAGATGGTTACGAAGCAGATATTACTGTGGTATTTGGCACGAAAAGAGCATCAAGCTTATGGGACAAGGTCATCGACGGATCAACTTTTGCATCCTTGTTCCACTCTGAGGCGCAGAACTGGACAAAATCCTGAGATCTGGACAAAAGCACCCTTCGTTACATCGGAGTAGAAATCTCTCTTCAGAATTCCTAGGGCTTCAATCAGCTGCTAGTGCATGCGATGGAGAAGAAATCTTACCTCCAGCACTCGTTTCCATGAAAAGCGGTCTCACCATGATTTCGCAGATGAAGGCCTTCATTTGGATTAGTCAGTGGTAAGATTCATCAAATTACTCCCGAATCATCTGATCCAGTATCCCCTCCCCAAAGCTATTCTCTTTCTGTTGTTTAGATATTACTAAGCCAAGTAGATCCCGAACGTGGGGTTGCCAGAATAAAAAACTTGGTGGGTCCAGCTGCCGCTTGATCTGGCGTCTCTCCCTCCCATGAGGCGAGGGTGGGCTTCAGAAGGGCGCAGAGGAGGAGGAGCAAGGGAGACATTCCGTGCACGCAGTTCGAGTTGAGTGGATTGAGGTTATTTTGCAACTCAAGATGATCAGCTCTAGGTAGAAAATATCCATACAAATATTCGACCCTATTCCAACCTAAATTTGCAAAAACGGTTTCAAACATAAAATAATTACAGACCATTTCCCACGATTTCATCCGAATTGTATCAGCTTTGCTGCAATTCTAAGTCTCAACACCCTCCCAATTACGATTGTCGGAACGCGAAAACGACTACGGCTTGGTAGTAGTTGGTATTTTCTGGTACCAGAGGTAGTAACATGGTTTGGGATTCGAAGTCCTTGCAGGTTGAAATACGATGAAATTGTTGTCGTAGAACAAAAATCAAACCTGTTTCCAGTTCGTTGAGTACATCGTCTTCGAGTACATCGTGACGGCGGGATGAAGCAATAAAGGCATTCCGTTTTTACCACGCGACAAGGAATCTATCCCAAAAAGCGAACTCTTTGTAGTTGGGCCGAAAGGGACAACGACGAGGAGCCATAAGAGTAGTTAGTGTTGGTGATGATGATGACTACCATCGTCTTCACTCCCAGTCCCACCAACTCTTACTCACCGTGTTCTATATCACCGCAGCCTTCTCCTACTAGGGATAAGGAAGAAGAAGAAGGAGAAGGAGGAGGAGGAGGAGGAGGAGGGATTGGACTGAGCGAGACAGAATTACAAAAGAAGGAGGCATCATCATTCGGGGGAGAAGAAATACATGAGGGGGGTGGAATTTTGGAATTAGAAGAAGGAGAAATACAAACGATGGAGGGAGGGCGCAATGGCAAGGGGAAAGGACTGTGGAAGGGATTTGAGAAGAATTTGCACCGGCCGCCATCACTACAGCCGAGGCATGATTCCCCATCGCCTTCCTTCTCATTGTTAGACGATACTGTCACCTTCAATTTTACTTCCAAACATTCGAACCGGGTGTTTCAATCAAAGAGCATAGGAGAAATAGAAGCAAGATTTTCCTCTGCTCCGCAAACTAATACCCCCCTTCGTGCTGTGCCCGCTGATGTAAACAAGCAAATGAGGTCGGGTAGGAAAAGAAGGAAGAAGAGGCCTACATCCAAATCGGTGGCAACAGCTGCGGGAGGGGGGACGATGAGCAAAAGGATGAAAGTGGCACGAATCCCAAGGTCAAGAGAAATGGCGAGCTTGAACAGATCACAGCCAAACGCAAGCAAACTGGACAAGCAGAGCTCGAAGGAAGGACCACAGCCCAAGCGGCCCAAGCGGCGACGAGGTAAAAAAAAGGCTTTGGGTAAGACTTCTAAGAACAACGGGAGCCGCAACACTAGGCTCCGAAAACAAGAAAAGAGTGCAGCAGAGGGTGACGATCTCCTTGCTCCTGCAAGCAAACTGGACAAGCATAGCTCGAAGGAAGGATCACAGCCCAAGCGGCCCAAGCGGCGACGAGGTAAAAAAACAGCTTTGGGTAAAACTTCTAAGAACAACAGGAGCCGCAACACTAGGCTCCGAAAACAAGAGAAGAGTGCAGCAGAGGGTGACGATCTCCTTGCACCTAAAAAAACAGCTTTGGGTATGACTTCTAAGAACAACGGGAGCCGCAACACTAGGCTCCGAAAACAAGAGAAGAGTGCAGCAGAGGGTGACGATCTCCTTACTCCTAAAAAAACAGCTTTGGGTAAGACTTTTAAGAACAACGGTAGCCGCAACACTAGGCTCCGAAAACAAGAGAAGAGTGCAGCAGAAGGTGACGATCTCCTTGCTCCTAAGAGGCTGCTCGACTCGTAATATAGAATTTCACTGTCCCCTCCCCCTTCCCCCCATTTGAAACTTTAAAGAAAGGGCTTGGTAAAAGGAACCCATTCTTCGCGCGAGAAGCGTTGATTATCTACTTCATGTATTGTTGGTCTTATTAAAGAATGATGGCATTGTTGAATTGATAATTCTATTACCACTCTATTGCAACTATTCCTCACGACAAAATGATACCACAAAAATTGCTTGTTGTTACTACAACGTCAAATTCGGTATGCTTCTCCTCCTCTTTGTTCGTCCTGCTCCTTGTCCTTCTCGGCAGATATCCCGTTCATGCGAAACTGAAGTGCCCCTACAAGGCGAAGTCCAACGAGCAGTTGGCCACACTTTCCAGCAAAGTTGCCTGCAAGACATGCCTGGTAGCATCATCGCATGAACGTGCTGCCTACTCATTCTACATATATATATAACTAATAATGAAACTATCTGCTTCCCTTGATGGAACGCTAGTAATATATTAAGGCTGCTGATTTAACGTGACAATTGATTTGTTGGTGAAAAAGAAAATAATTTCTCTCAAGGTTTTGGACGCAGCGACTTGCCTGAGCTCCAAGAGACTGTGTCGCACCGGACGTGACTGGAAGGACATTCATGTTCCCAACATGTGTGATGATGCGTTCGAAGCGTTGCGTAAGTCAGGTAGTACTGTTGGGGGGAGGGCGACGACGACGACGACATCTATTTTTCTTCTTCTATGTCTCCTTTACCTTTCCTGTTACTTCTTCTCTCTTTCTTGTTTCTTCTTGATCTTCATCATCATTAGCACCAGCATCATCATCTTATCATCATCGTTGTCATCATCATTATCATCATTATCACTATCATCATCATCATCATCACCGTCATCTTTATCATCATCATGAGCTTATTATCATCGTTATCATCATCACCATTTTTCATGGTCATGTCGTGGCATTCTTCATCTACTTGTTCATGGGCTTGATTTGCCTTGTGGACGCAGAATATTGTACAGCCTACCACTGCAGCGTTGGGGTGTTTTTGAATGAATGCAAGGCCAAATACAACATCAATGAGTTCGGCATAGTCTATCTTGACTACTGCACTCGCCTGGAAGGAGGTGCAGCTTTGATATCGGCATGTGCAGGATCGATTTTCATCGTCGCCGTCATCATAAAAACAATCCATCATCATCTAAATTGCCGTAATAATGTTCTTTTCCATGATAATAGCACTGCCACAGAGTAGCTGTATGTTCTCTCCCGTCTTTCCTCCTCCTCCTCCTCCTCCTCCTCCTCCTCCTCCTCTCCACCTCACTCTGAGCCGATCTCTAGGAATATCGAGATATTACACATCGCCAATGTACGACATCCAGCATCTTTTCAAGCAGGGACTAATATTCAAAAGAGGTGCTTTATCCCCCCCGCTCTCCCCCCCCCTTCTCCTTTCCACTTGCGTATAGTATTCCGGGGCCGTGGTGACGCAGCAGCTTCGGGACGCCTTTCCTGCGCTCTGCCTGTGTATTGTGTTCGTCTGTCTGCGTAGGTTGCGTGTTGGCAGTGACACTCTGCAAGCCTCGAGAGGAGAGGTCAAACTACCCACAGTTTTGCAAGCTACGCAACCTTATCACGTCGATGGGTGTCAAATACGGCTTGAACGTGGTACTGCACAAGAAGAATGTTTGGTAATAATATAGTCGTGGTAGTAGCGGCGATAGCAGCTGTAGTGGTGTGATGATAGAAGCGGTATATACGCAACATTACGTATGTGCACAGATGATGACACGCCCCCCCTCCTCCTCTCCTCCCTTCGTTTGTCCCCGCCGACTGCAAATTCTCTCTGCTCAGTTACGATAATTGGATCACCGAATTCTACATAATCGGCGCCAACGAGTTCCTCAAGCATGTTTGTGGTTTGGTGGATGCGACGACCATTGCTGCTGCTGCTGCTGCTACTACCACTACTTTCAGTACTTCGGCTCCTGCTTTAACAGGGGTATTGAAGTTGTCCTCTCCATCTCCTGGTCCCCTCGCACGGCAGCATCCCTCCTCGTCCGCAGAGCTCAATAGGCCGTGTGCATCAGGATCCCGAGTGGTAGTGAACGCAATCGATGGTTGTTTCTAGGAAGTGTTTTGTTTATTTACCTCTAGAGCTCCTCCTCCGGCCAAAAGTCCTAATTGCTTGTGTATCGTCTATTCAGCAACGCAGAAGAGAGACAATTGAAATCGTAGACGACGGCGACGTCGACTACAGCAACGGCGGCTATGCCGTAGATAACAATGGCGTGTCGCAGAAGCACGCAACAATTGCACAAATAACGGAGAAACAGCTGTCGGGGCATCGAAACAATGATGAAAGTGGAGACGACAGCGATTCGAGCAGCTTTATAGATCTCACATTGTGATAATCTTATTATTGCGAATAAGCGCACAGTAGTCCATATGCATGAGAGCTGAAGCTGCTTAAACTTGACGAGTTGAGACCAAGCCAGCAAGATACTACATGCATACACGTATGCACTGCAAAGTAACTAGTTATTCTAGTTGCTGCAATCACAAGCTAGCAAGAGTACTAGAGAAGACACAGTAGTCCGCTGATAACGGTTCGCAGACCTTCCAGCCCTGTAGAGCCTTCCAGCTGTGCAATGTTGTAGCAAGGCCAGAAGGCTACTCGTCGTGCCATCTGCTGCCATGCTAGATCTAGCATAGAGGTGTCGAGCATGCTATGCAGTCGTTAGCAGCTGCTGGTTGCTGCTAGGTCCATCAAGCCATTGCATGTGTGCAATTTGATCGTCAGAGTATGTCTACAAAATGCTAGAATGTGACGTCAGCAGTAGCAAGAGCAGGGTTAATGACTACCGTCTAGACTAGTAGACGCCTAAACATGCTACGTGCATGCGCAATCGCCCATCGTACGACGTGACAAGTTAGCAAGCTGTAGTCCTGCAAAGCAAGCACGTGTAACATCGCATGCGCAGAGCTCCAGAGCTCACCTCTAGTCATGCAGACAACGCTGCTGCGGTCACTACAGACTAGACCAAGCTAGCAAGGCGGGTCTGAGTTTTCACATGCGCGCAATGATGATGTGCATGCATGGTCTCGCCATACTAGCATATCTATCTGCTGCGTTTACGCCTCGTCATTATCAGCGTATATGAAGTAGGTATGCAGTGACCGAAGATTACCATTTCTGGCTGCGCTGCCCTGAGGGTGATGACGAATTGTATGCAATATGCTGACGTAACATGTGTTTGCTCAGCATGTATTTCCTCTCCTATCCCGTAGTCACGAAAATGTGACTACGTATTCTGATTCCGCAGCAGCTGTCGCCGTTTATACAGCATTCTCTATGATGGTCTTTATATATATATATCACTAATGATGTGTCCAGTACTTGAACTCTTTCCGGAACTCATCTTGGAGAGCAGCCTTCGACTTTGTTTGCCTGGATGGTCATCCGAAGAGGGGGGGGGGGGGTTCATTTATTGTGTGACTTCTGTTTTCAGTGTGTGTGTGTGTGTGTGCTTTGCAAACTAGATGATGATGATGATGATAACGATGATGGGGATGATCGAGTAGTGGAGGAGGAGGTGGTGGTGATAGTGGTAGTGGTGGGTGATAATTATTCAGATGGAAGCTTACTTTTCGTAACTCCAATCGAAGATCTTACTACAAGTCGTCTCCGCCTGTATTTATTGATATACATGGCCAGTACAACTAATATCAGAGATGCACGCAAGGGTGGATGGATGGATGGATGGATGGATGGATTCATGCATGGTATAAAACCCCCAACGAAATGCTGCAGCGGTGCTCGATCATGCAGACGCAGGCAAGCGATAGTAACCTGAGGCTCTCGGATGTCTGTGAAGAATACATGCTCAAGGCCCTGCTCCCACGGTCGCACGCTGAGGACCAGGCAAGAGGACACCACCACCACCACCATCATTATCATAATTATCATAGAGATCATAGATTTGATCCCAAAACACACACATACGCACACTATCATAGAGATCATAGACACACACACACACACACACACAAACACTATCATAGAGATCATAGATTTGATCAAACACACACACACACACACACACATATATATATATATATATATATATATATATATATATATATATAACATAGCGCAGGAAGGAGACGGCACTGTTGCTGTACAATCATCATGTTCATCATCGGTGCTACGTACTCATCGCGGCACACAGCACAGCACACCACACCACACAGCACGCCACGCCACGCAATGGACGAAGCAAACAGGCAGAGCTTGGGGAATCAACACCTACCAACTACTCTCATTACCTTCGACGGGTTGAACTGCAGCAAGCGGTCCATGAGATCTAACGCGAGCTCGCTTGCCTTCGGATAGAGCTCCGTCAACGTGCTCCCCTTCCGGTCGCTCAGCCCTATTAAGCACACCAAGTGAGAATTACTCGGAGTAGTAGTGGTAGTGGCAGTAGAAGTAGTAGTAGCAGCCGTGGTAGTAGTAGTAGTAGTAGTAGTAGTGGTATTAGCAGTAGCAGTGAGCAATTGTAGTAAATAGTTGTGGTAGCAGCAGCAGTAAGTGGAAGTGGTGGTGATCTAGGTGATGGGTAAGAGGTTGCGAGTTGTGTGTATTATTATCCGTAAAAACGACGACGGCAAAGCAAAGCGGCAGCCAGCAATCAATCGCATTTGAGAGACAGAAAGGCGGCATCACCATCAGTGTCAGCATCATCATCATCATCATCATCCTACGCTACATCAGGCATGATATGATTGTTAGCCACAGATGTTGCTGTTGTTGTTGTTTGTGTTGGCAGGACGACCTTGCAAGTATCTCATCACATATCGGTGCGCGTGCGTGTTTGTGATGACTGCGTCAAAGTCTGATTTCTGAGGAACTCCTAGAATTCTTATAATCTCGCACACCTGCAGCGGCAAGAAGAAGAAGAAGAAGAAGAAGAAGAAGAAGAAGCAAGGAAGCAACAGCTCAAGAAATAGCAGCAGCCAATGGGAATGCAATGCAATTTGTTTGTATGTAGTAGTGCTAGTCGTACTCAGTTTTGATATTTCAGCACACACACACACACACACACACTCAATTATTCATTGGTGGTGTGATGGGCCACAGGTAGGATTTGAACATGCTACATGGAGAGAGTCGACTTGCTTGATTGCTTTGCTTTACTTACTACCATACTACCTGGTCCTTATAGTTGTCGCCCTTAAACAATGGCTTCCTTCCATGCAATTCTGCCATGATGCACCCAACGGCCCATAGCTGTGATATCATCATCATCATCATCATCATCAGCAGCAGTAGTAGTAGTAGCAGCAGTCGTGTTGTTTTTATATGATGCTGCCGCTACTGCTGGTTGCGTGCAAAACAAGCTCACGAAAAGGGATAAGGGGAGAAGGCCGAGGAACAGAACAATTTCACCATCATCATCGTTTCTCCCCCCTATCCCTTTTCGTGAGCTTGTTTTGCACGCAACCAGCAGTAGCGGCAGCATCATATAAAAACAACACGACTGCTGCTACTACTACTACTGCTGCTGATGATGATGATGATGATGATGATATCACAGCTATGGGCCGTTGGGTGCATCATGACAGAATTGCATGGAAAGGAAGCCATTGTTTAAGGGGCGACAACTATAAGGGACGAAGGTAGTATGGTAGT
>ADNK01001071.1:115000-120540 GCA_000320545.1 Bigelowiella natans CCMP2755 | reverse complement strand
TAGGAGCCCCCCGCCCCGCCCGCCCGCCCAGCCGCACACACCCCCTTGTTTTCTCCGTATTATCTACTATATATGCATACCACCCCCTGTCGTTCGTTTTGACTCGCCCCCCCGACCCCCTCACTCACAAAGACAGGAGAATCATAGAAATATCGTTCTTGCCCGCGGCCCTGTCAAAAAGAGTGGGAGGGTGTGCGTGTGAGAGAAAGAGATAAAGACTGAGAGGTGGGAAGCGAGCCAGACAGCCATCATAACGTAATACTCAGATGATTAAGTTATTACAAAATCTTCTATAATTAAAAAGCTTTCAGCCATCTATGGATGGGAGAAGCAAGAGTGAATTTCCAGAGCCCCAGAATATTTTAAAGTAAAAAAAAACCCCCCCCCCCCCCCCCTCTCTCTCTCCCACTCTCTCTCTGTGTCCATGTGTTCCATTTTTATTCTTTTCTCTCTCTCTCTCTCTCTCTCTCTCTCTCTCTCTTTCCCTCTTTCTCCCTCCCTCCCTCCCTCCCTCCCTCTGGTGTGAATAGGTGCTAAATCAAGCTCCTCCTGTTGATGGCAAACCAAGTTTGATGAAGTTCCGAGAGGTACTACTACTACTACTACTACCACCACCACTACTACTAATGTGATATACCCTTGGATCAACCTTTTGAGGAAGATGATGATGATGATGTTAATGATGATGAAGACGATGGCCGTTTTGCTTATTAGCTCGATGATCCATGTGTGCCACCGCTTCTCTTTCACACCCCTCCCCTCGTCGTCGTCGTGGTCCTTCCTCCTTCGTTGATGATTGTTATTGTTATCCACCCATCCATCCACCAGTCCATCCAATGTAATGTATATATATAAAATTTATATAATATGTGTATGTAAAATATATATATATATATATATATATTATACATATATCAGGTAGAGACCCTCTTCCACGAGATGGGGCACGCTCTGCAGCATATGCTCACAACCCAGAGCGAGGGCATGGTGGCAGGGATCGAGAACGTAGAGTGGGACGCGGTAGAGCAGCCCTCCCAATTTATGGAGAACTGGCTTTATGATGAGCCGACTCTCATGGCCATGGCAAAGCACTACGAGACTGAAGAACCCCTCCCCCAGGAGGAATTCGAGAAAATAAAGGTGCGTTGTTTGCTGTAGGTGGTGGTTTCCCGCTGCTGGCCTGGCCATTTTTGGCCTTGTTTCCTGGTGTTGGTGCTGCTCTCGATTCCCTTCTTCTAATAGCTCTGCTGCATTATTATTATTGGTGGTCGTCGCCGCCGTTTGCTGCTGTGTGCGACGATCGACTTCTCCAGGCAGCTCGCACGTTCAGAGCGGGCTCTGCAATGGCCAGGCAACTTCACTTCGCAACTACCGACCTCCTGCTGCACAGGTAGTATTCTTCCACTTCGCGGCCTGCTCGATAGGGCGGAGGCTGCGATGGTGATCTTGTGCTATTTGCCGGCAATATGTTGCACGTTATATTCAGCAATGCTGTCGTTTGCTATTCGTGTTATCCTCGTGATAATAACTCGTGCCCTCCTTTTCCCCTCCCCCTCCCCCTCCTCCTGCTGTTCATCCTTCCTCCAATAACAGCGAATTCGATGAAACAAAGGAGACCCCTTACGAGCTTGATAGGAGGGTGAGAAAGAGAGATAAATAAAGTGGGAGGGGGGGGGGAGTGTGTCTCAGATGTTTTTGAGGAGAAATCATGATGTATCATCATCATCATCATTATCATCATTATCATCATCATCCCCCTCTGGCAAGCACTCCTGAAGCATAGCTTTTCCTTCTCCGCCTGACAAGATATGCTTGTATTGCCTCGATTTCACCGTTTTAATCTCTCTTACATTCGTTGCTCGATTTCTCGTCGTTGTCGCCTTTTCTCAGGTTGCGGAGACGACGGAGGCACTACCACCAGCCGAGTTTGACCGCTTCCTTAACGCATTCTCGCATATCTTCGCTGGCGGGTATAGGAGGGAGGGGGGGGGGGGATGGAGAAGGGAAGAGGAGGGGGGAGAAGGGAAAAAGTGTCGTATGTGTTATGATCAATTTGTCACGTTGTAGTGCCATGAACTTTTCACGGCTGTTCGCGCAAGCCTAGCTTAACAAAAATATCAGTTATACTTTGAAACTTGTCTGTCGATTGACCGGCAACAAAGACGAAGGAGAAGTATAATGCTTGTGATCATCTGTATCACCCTTTCTTTTCTAACGCCTACTCCTCCCCCTCTCTTTTACCAACCCCCCCCCCCCCCCCCCTCTCTCTCTCTCTCTCTTGTTGTTAGGTACTCCGCTGGCTACTACTCATACAAATGGGCAGAGGTTGGTTACTAGTGGTGGTGGTGGTGGTGATGGCGGTACTTGTGCTGCTTTCCTCATCAAATACGCACTGGTAGATCGGACACTTACCTTTGTTTCTTCCCTGCAGGTTCTCTCGGCGGACTGCTTTGCTGCCTTTGAGGAGGTAGGCCTAGAGAACGAGGATAAGGTAACGATCATTCAATCAGAACACAGTCATATATATGTATATAAATATATATATATATATATATATATATATATATAATGATAGCGGTGGGAATCCGCTTTATTCCGCCGGCTGATGCTGTTATGAAACTCACGCACCACGGCCTTCAAAGTCTTCATTCTCTTATGCAGCACTGCGCATCTTCAGAAGTGACATTGCTGCAATTATGCTGAAAGACCTATATCTGTTTCCTCGACGCCTCCTCTCCTCCCCATTCTTAAAATTTAAACAGGTACGTGAAACTGGTATCCGTTTCCGTGACACGGTACTGGCGCTTGGGGGGGGCAAAGATCCAATGGAAGTAAGTCACGATGACAAACGGACATCGCTCCCACAAAGATAGCAGATCGCCTCAGGCGCGCGTGAGCAGCTGGAGTTGTTTTCCTTTCAGAATATCATTGTCTAAAACTGACAAAGATGAGCTATTCCTAGCTATCTCTTATTGCATGCAACTTGGTTATTGTTATTCACGCACAGGTTTTCAAGGCTTTCCGAGGACGTAAGCCATCTACTGAGCCTCTTCTGCGACACAGCGGGCTCCTTGCCAGCACGACGCCCTGATGAGATGATGCTAAGTCTTGGATTCTCCAACTCACTGATGACTTTGGCTATCAAAGATAGAATTGCACGGAATATGCGCTCGGCTACTGAGCATATGCTGTGCGTACACGCATGCTTAAATGTGGATACTGAGTAAATACTTCCAGTCATCGCCATGTGTGAACAAAAGATGCATGTTACTGCGTCAAATACATCGTTGTGCATAGTCGCTCCGCCCGTCACTGACGCTTACTGCTGATGAAAAGTACAGCAAATGTATTGTTCGCGCTGCGCATCGCACGTGCGCGAAAAGTAATCCAGCTTTGCGTGCACCGTGAGAACGCAAGTCATGTTTTCACGTGCACTTTGTTGGGATCGTGGCATACACGTTTGCAGGCTAGGAAAGAGACATGCTAGCATGTGTATGTATCTAGACACTAGCTAGCTAGCTAGCTAGGTGATGTGCGAAAGCATGTTACGAAATGTAGCAATTAAGCTGGTATGTATGCGAGCGGCATGCTAGCATGCGTGTACATGCCACATATATGGACACTATGTCCATATACGTGTATGCCGTCTACTACATGCTAGCATGTGTTCCTTACGCGTACACGTATATGGACATTATGTCTATATACACATGCATGTAGCTGTGTGGAGTGTAGATGCGCGTTCTAAATGTGAGCTTGGATGATTACAACACACAGTTTGTGGAATCGCACTGCTGTACTGCTAGACTGTGACATTGTTGTGCGCACATGCAGCCTAATTAGCACAGCTAGACAGTCACACTATCTAGCTACATTTGACCTACAGGTTCCACATGTTTGTGCACGTAAAACACATGCATATACCATTTTTTGCAAATGTAAAAAAAGCATGTGTGTTCTTTTCACCTCCACACATGCACCAAACAAATCACGACACGTGTCTAGGTGTGCTGATGTGCACATGCTAGCATGGACACATCTATGCTAGACACGTGTTCATGTGTGCGCTGATTTGTGGATAGCACATGAGTTTGCATGGAGGTACATGCTAGTATGTGAAGTGGTCGATGCACATATCACAGACCCACACACACATGTTGCTAGGTTGGACCTGTCTAGCTATGGGTCCTACAGAGTTATGTTCCTTACTGTTAGATTGCGCAGTCTAGCAGTGTCAAGCTAGCAAGTGCGGTGGTGATGTGCGCCATGCATGCCTCGAACAACATTGTCTAGATTATGAGCAGACAACGCTGTATGTACTAGCTAGCTAGTGTATAGAACACATCAGCGCTGTAGCTGCAGCGTTCTAGCATTGCTAGATTGCACAGCTACATTAGGATGGCCATTAAAAAAAAGCATTCATTTCATTACACCCGTCTCACAGGACACGCAGCATAATTGCAGAAACAAATAAGTAAAACATGATCGCCGTAGTCGCTGCTCATGGCTACATAACTAGATTAGGATGACTATTGAGAAAATGTAATCATCTCACTACATCCGTCTCATATAGAAGAGAACGCTGTATGTTTTTGCTGCTTCCCTCTAGCTATGATAATAGATGAAGAAGTCTTACATTTAAACTTTCCCGCAAATCTTATAATCCTTGTTAAACCCCCATCTTCTATCCAGACTCCTTCGACTGCCTTACTATACTCCAGCCAACCGTTTTGAGCATCCTTCGCTTTGCCTCACTGCAATCATGTAACAGCACTGATCAGCGCTAGATCCGTGTATGTTCACTTCAATTGTGGGGGGGGGGGGGGTACGCAATCAATCGAATGGACGATAATGAAAGACAGGTTTGCATCGAGTGGCAGCCAGCATTAGTATAAGCATACCGAGTACGAGGTAATGGAAATGAGTAAGGTGAGTAAGTCATTTCTCCTTCAATTCACCCTCACTATTATCTAGGTCGCGTACGTATCTCACTATTCCTGTGAAGCTGCCTTTATTGTTGGCTCGCTCTCGCTCAACATGGAATGACGAGCATCTTCTTCGAACAACCTTATACTCGCCTTAATAACGACTTTTCCCTGGAGCGCCCTCTGGATCGCATCGTTGTCGAAGTCTGCTCAGACATCGTCAGGACACCATAATCAGAAGTTCTCTGGAATATATAATTGATAAGCGACCGCTCGAAAGCAGCATTGTGTGCGGTGGTGGTGGCATTTACGAAATGGAAAATCATAGGGGGGGGGGGGGGGGCTTGAGATATGGAGCGAAAAGCTTGTCGCGCTAATCAAGAGCAAACAGTCCGCAGGTAAGTACAGTATTAATAATATCTCCCGACCGCTATGATAGAAAGATGTGACCCAATCCATTTGCTCCTAGATCATCGTAGTACCACATACAACAACGGTGCAAGATTCAGCATTAATGCCATATAGAAGGCAGTAGGGAGAGAGAGAGAAAGAGAGGAAGAGAGAAAGAGAGAAAGAGAGAAAGAGAGAAAGAGAGAAAGAGAGAAAGCATTATTC
>ADNK01001071.1:100000-110000 GCA_000320545.1 Bigelowiella natans CCMP2755 | reverse complement strand
AGGACTGAGGACTCTGAAGGACTCTAAAATGGTTTTTGATATTAACTACACACCATAGATCTAAAGCCGTTCGCTACTAATGAGGAAGGCTCAGCTGATCACATTAATCCTACATCATGCGCACACAGCAGCCATGGCGAAG
This sequence comes from Bigelowiella natans CCMP2755, assembly GCA_000320545.1. Classification (NCBI taxonomy): domain Eukaryota; phylum Cercozoa; class Chlorarachniophyceae; genus Bigelowiella; species Bigelowiella natans. The sequence goes on along the minus strand of ADNK01001071.1, from coordinate 109,858 downwards.
AAAAACTATGCGCAATAGTCTCGGACATCTATGAAAACGACCAGTATATATCGTACACCTTCAGTCACCTAATTGATGGATAATACACCCACTCTAAGCTCTCTATTACATGAATATCAGTTGTTGTTCCCGTGGCAGTAACCCGGATATTTGAGGTGTGAAATTACGATCAAATGACCTCGTTTCCACCATGCAGAAGTTGTCCGCTATGAGCGACAAAATCACCTGAGGAATTATCAATATACATATTCTCGCCTTCAGTTGTAGAAGTTTGGAACTAGCTTCTATTGACTGGAATGATGAAGATAAATATAGTAAAAGGTATGATGCACCTCGCTTCCCCGTCACTACTTGCCTTCCTAATAGAAGAGAAGGAAATCACAACTGTAAGAAGGACGCGGAGAGAGGAAAAGTAACCCTCTTTTTAATCCAAAAAAGAAAGGAAAGAAGTAATAGGTAACCGTTGCTACTTTCTTGTGGCAACAGAAGCCAATGAATTATATCGTAAACATCATACAAAAAGCTATCGAGGAAGGAAGGAGTCGGCTCTTTTTGGCAATATATCTCTAAGAATTCTAGCGGTAAGGGGGATGTTGATTGAGAGGGGACTAGCAAGAACCTATATCAGATTCCTGAAATACTGTTCCTCCGCCCTTGAATTCACTTGCCTGTGCGTGCGTGGTTGGTGTGTACTTGGGTGTTCCCGTGGGCCGACGATACATCAGAATGCGTGCCAGCAAAACAACAGATGCGTGTACACATGTATTTGATTCTCTTTAACGCGTAATGACTTCCATAAAACTTCGGATTACGGCATCTATCTCTACCATTGTCCCGACCACACAACCAGCAGAACCTTATTCAATAGCACGTTGCAGCTCAGTAATGTTCCGTCGCGATGAAAACCCAGTCCTTTCTGAAGTAGGAAGCGGGTCAATGAGTGAGAGAGTGAGTTGCTGGAGGAGAAGCAGTCGCAGCTGTTACAATATCGTCGATGTTTCATCGAAACGGCACCATCGATCTCTGGTGTCGATTTCAACTATCGTTTTATAGTATATTCCTATTGAGCGCACACGTCCCGCGTCTCCTCTCCGCCCCCAACCCCTCCTCACCTGTCCATTGACATCATACTTGACGAAGAACGCATCGCGGATACGTAGCGACTATGGTTGGAATAATATAAGAAAAAACATAGGAAGAGGATATCAACTGATGATGGTGGAGGCTACTGATGATGCTTTCGAGGCTACATAATCACGCGATGAAAACACACACACACACACACACAGCGAGAAAGAGAGAGAGAGAGAGAGAGAGAGAGAGAGAGAGAAGCGTGACGAGAGCTCGTAATCCCTAGCCGCGTCCTTCATCAAAAGCCGATCGATTTCCTTGAGTATCACTTCCAGTTTACTACTACTGCTACTACTACTTACTACCGGCATTATTATAAGAGGTATTATGATGATGATGATGTACCTGAGGCAGCAACTCAAATGCTTTGGCTATCATGGGAAATACTGGAAGGAGTTAGATCATAACACACGCGGAAGAGAATAAGGCATTGACTTCATCATCATCGTCATCATCATCATCAATTTTCGGTATATCTGTGTATTTATTATTATTTTTATTATTATTATTCTTATTATTTTAATCTATATTTCCAACAATAACACCAACAACCCGTTTTAAACAGACTCTCTCGTATCCACCCATGAACGCTTTCCACTTCGTAAACAGGTATGTGTTCAACACACACAAACACACACACACACACACACAAACACACACACACACACACACACACACACACACACAAAGAGAGAGAGAGAGAGAGAGAGAGAGAGAGAGAGAGAGAGGGAGAGGGAGAGAGAGAAGATGTTAAATTATCATATAGCCGTCTGCAGTATTAACAGAAACACTTGTTATCGGTGTTACAATACCTGTCGTTGAATGTTGCCTGTGACGCTTGCTCGTCCATCCTCTCTCTTTCGTCACTTTTAGAACCTAGAGAGAAGTAGAAGAAGAAGTAGCAGAAGAAGAAGAAGAAGAAGATAAGGAAGCTGCTCGATTTTGTCATGGCGGATATCACCGTCAACATTACTATCGTCACCATCATTCAAGCAGGGCAATGTGGGCATCTAAAAATACTACTACGACCAAATCCAAGCACTGCTCGCTGTGCGCGCGGGATAATGGCAAGCTCGGGAAGAGAACGAAGAAGCAAAAAGGTAGAGCGTGGCGGCACCTCCTTCAGCATCCAATCGCACGTCGAATCAGACCACACAGATCGGAAGGTATGCACGCTGTGCAGTGCCTTTCTCTCGGTTATATCCAACCGTCTCAAACGACGTTTCTTGGTGTTCGCAGCTCCTACGGTAGCGGCAAAGCAGCAGCGACGCGCAATGAGAAGGGGAAATGAGCGAGGGCAGGTTAGCGGCACAGACGATTGTTGAGCGTGGGAGCGGAACATCACTCGATGAAACAAGAATTTTGTTGTGGAAAAAAAATGGGCCATGCTGTTATTCTTTCCCCAGGCCATTCCTTTGCCCCTTCTCATTGTTGTTCCCAAGTCATATAATATATATATATATATATATATATATATAATGTTAATATACTTATTTTTTCCTGAGCAACAAACTCATTTGGGCTTAGAGGCTTTATAAGACTACACAGGCATAGCAAGTCACGCCGATCATATCAGATTGTTGAAGATTGGGGCACAAGCAAACAACGACAACGGCATCCAGGGCTGCCGATATTTCAGAGCATGAACAACTAACAGCGGTTCTGAAGGAGGGTGATTCTTCATTGTTTGTTGGAAACGTAACTCGTCAGATGGAGCCTTCCTGCATCTCTCTACCCCCTCTTTCCGTTCCTTTTTTGACGCCTTTCTTCCTCGTCTCCCCCTCCCTTCTTCTGCTGATATCTCTTCCTCCCCGCCGTTGTTTCCTTCCCCGCCCTTCTCCTCGCCATCCTCCCCCTCCTTCTGCTCCTCTTCCTCGAAGTGGTAGTGATTTCTCGCCGCTCTGATTAGGAGCTTCTGTGCTGCCTTTGAGGAGGTGACCGCGAGAGGGGGCTCGCCTTCAAAGTCTCGCAGATCTATCTAGGAAGACGATGTAAAGGAGGGAGGCAAGTGACGGCGGTAGAAAGCATCAGTTGCGGTGTAGAACCAGATGGAGACATATAAGGCAGCAGCAGCAGCAGCAGCAGCAGCAGCAGCAGCAGCAGCAGCAGTAGCCTATTAGCTGAGGCGTGAGCGGTTGTTACTACCTGTGCTTTGAATTCCAGGAGAGCGGAGATGGTGTCAGTGCAGCCGTTGGAGCCTATATTGACATCGGCATCGAACTTGACTATACCCAAAAAGAAGAGGGGAGATAGGAAAATGGGGAAGAGAGAGGGGGTGGGGGGTATAGGGGGATAGAGAAACGAAACACTGCGGAGACACGCATTAAGAAATATTTATGACCTGCCAAATGCAAAGCACTTCTTCCACCTAATTTATAATTACATGTTTTTTTAAACTTCCCATTACTATCTGCGTCACTAATGCAAGAAGAAAAGAGGTAGAAGGACAGAAAGAAAGAAGGAGAAGGTGCGATAAATAGAGGCGAGAGAGAGAGAGAGAGAGAGAGAGAGAGAGAGAGAGAGGGGACTCAGATGTTGTGTTCACGAAGAGAAACACACAAACACACATGCACACAAGTAGAGAGAGATAGATAGATAGATAAATAGATAGATAGATAGAGAGAGAGAGAGAGAGAGAGAGAGAGAGAGAGAGAGATAATAATGGGGAGGGGGAGACTCAACGAGGAGGTGGAACATAGTCAAGCGCATAGATTCCCCTAAACAAACGTTTACCTGGTACAAACAGTGTACTTGCTATCTGGTCAGTAGTCGCATTCACATTCGCCTTCGCCTGATAAAATAGTTTGCCTCCTTAAGAAGGTTAAATTCTTCAAAAATTTGATGGCATCTTCATCACTATCATGATCTATCACTCTGTAAATAATCCCCCGTAGTAACTAACTACTTCTAGCAGCAGCACAGACACCTGAAGCAATGCTCGGACCAAGTCGCTGCAACCCAGATTCGCGGCATGATGCAAAGCTGTATAATCGTATCCATCCACCTCGTCGATATAGTCCTTAATTTTTTCGTGTCGCTTAAGGAGCTCTTCTCCGATCTCTTCCAGCCCCATAATCGCGCAGAAAATCAGCGGCCTCTGTTTCGATCCACCAAAACAAATGACTACAGAGCTCGTGCATATGAGCATTGTATGATCGTGTGACGTATCTTCTTGAATGAGAATGAACGAGAAACTTAAAAGGTTTGCAGAAAATAGCGAAGGAGCGGCTCGAATTTAGGATGTATCAGTTTAATCAAACGCACATCCGCAACGTTTGGCAGACCTGTCCTTTGATGAAAAGCCCATCCAGGCTTCCATTGGTCGAGTTCGCATCTTCGCTTGATTTACTATCATCGCCTTCAGCACCGCCTTCACCATCACAGTTATTTCGGATCCCGCATAAGCGTTCCAGCCTCGACATCGACCTATCCATTGCTGCTCTGTTCCGCGATCAGTTAATTGTAGGAGCACTTGGACAGTCAGTTGGAAAATAATATATACTGTAAATATCTATAAATCTCTGATTCTTCAAGTACAACATATCGATTTGTCCACACAGAAACATGGTTCCATGACCATAAAGATAATCCTAAATATAGATGTTTTTAGTATTAAAATATGTTCTGTTTGCGACAACCCAACGAGCATAACTGTTCACTGTAAAACAACACCATGTCAAACGCAGAGCAATGGTCCAAGGTGAGGAGTAGACCGCAACGAGGAGGTTATGAGGGAAGTAAGAGCGCCACAGTCAAAAGTTGAGAACAAGGGCATGTAGAAGGGACTTCTTCTCCGCAATTTCAATTTTGGGATTCGTGCTGACGTTTTAAACGATTTTGCGTAATTCGTGTGTGTGTGTGTCTCATAGGAGATTCTGGTTGAGGGAAAGGGCCCCACTCCACAAAAGGTGACCAATGTGGAAGAGATATCATTTGTATTTCAATACGCTAAATTTCGAATCTCACAGTGCCATATCCCCCCCTCCCCCACTCCGTATCAGGGAGAAATTGTCACTGTCCACTGCACGGGGTATGGTAAGAATCGCGATCTAGACAAGAAGTTCTGGAGCACGAAGGATCCTGGTCAGAAGCCGTTCAGGTCCGTGGTTACACTGTGGACTAGCATCAGATCCAGAATTTGCCTGTCACTCATTCTTCGCAAACTTCTCTAAATATTTCCCTTCTTAACTTATTCAGCTTCACCATTGGTGAGGGAGCAGTGATCAAGGCTTGGGATATTGGGGTAAGAAGACTGACTGCGAAGCTGTAGATTTCCTGTGAGTATGTAGAATTTTTGTCCTCCTTCAGGTCGCAACGATGAAGATTGGTGAGCGCGCCAAAATTAAAGCGCAACCTTCCTATGCCTATGGGAGTGGTGGATTTCCGGTCAGATATGCATTTTTTCCCTAGTATCCAATTCTGACTAAATTATACATGATTTTTAGGCGTGGGGTATCATGCCGAACTCTGTTCTCGTGTTTGATATTGAACTTCTCTCAAGTAAATAAGTAGCCCGAGAGTACTCGAGCAGCGATGCTTAAGGAAATAGAATCACTGATCGATTCAAGTAACTTTATATGCGCCATAAATTCACACGTCTTGGATAATCGACCAGCAGATGTTTACGTGAGATACAATGATTCGTTACATGTTACAGCGCTTTATGATCTAGCTACTAGAGCTAGCGCTTATTACAAGTCCAACAGTCATTAGTATTAAGAAATAGTACCAAAATACATCACCTTAATTGTAGAAACATTAAGACATGGGATTGTTTTGCATGCATCATGCGTGACCACGCAGCCACAGCTAGCTAGCCTCTTACTAGCTTGTACAATGATACTCGACGCGCTGTCTAGCTATCGCTGCAGTCGCAGTACACACATTCTGTATGCAGATTGTACTCTAGATGTTGCATGCCCTATACCACACTAGCACATAAATTGCCCGAATCGAGTGGTTGTTCCATCAGCTACTACATGCACCAGTCTAGTAGTGCATGTAGTATGAAATGTACAAGATGAAGCTATCTAGCTATGAAGCATGATTTATATAGTGTAGTGTGCAGGAAAGCCGTTTGCGCAGCATGTCATGTATGAGACGGATGTATTGAGTAAGTTAAATATGATCAATTGTCATCCTAATATAGCTGTGCAAAGCTAGGAAGCCGCGGCTACTGCGCTTAAATTAGAAATTCTACTTAATTACTGTTTGTTTCTGCTACGATGCACACGCACTACTAGACTACGCTGTGCGCGCATGACATCTAGACATAGACATGAATGCCATACTTAAATAAGGTATATATCCAGGTAGCTTGTGCCATATCATGGAATACACAATGAAAATTCCGACTGTAACAGTCCGTGCGCGCACAGCTACACATATCTAGACATGCATGGGGCACCACTGCCTTTATTATCTAGCTCGCCACTACTCAGACATGTTCCTAGCCATATACTAGCTTTCGATGTGAATAATGAAATAATTTTATAATGAACTGGTATTCAAGCAAATTTCATGTATAAAGTATCTTACTCTGTTGCATGTATACAATGATTAGAAATCGTTGGATGCACTTCCGAAATTTATGTCTAGCGGAAATGTACAAAAGGAGTGAATACATATAAATACAGAATATTAAAAACATGACTTACGAACTAAAAAATGCATAGAATACACTGTGAGAAACAACCACGTGCTTTTATCAGGAATCATCAGAGAATCAATATTTTTTAATTTAACTGTTGCTTAAAGATCACAGATCCCCCTGAATTCAAATGAATTATCTGAATTGTTTTAATTAAATTGATAGAACGAAAGAAAGAATGCTTGCAATTATCTAAATCTGAAATGCTCCTTGGACATATAAACACTTTCAAATGAACTTCTTACATTTCATTATTCAGTATCTATTATTAGAAGAAGTAATATTGCCAGATACAGAGAACTATTTTCTTCTTACATACTTTTTTTAAACTGAGCTGAGGGCAAGCGCTTCAACAGCAACATCATTGAAACGGTAGTAACTATTGTCGTCGCAAAACTGTCTTCGCTTGTTGCTTGTATTTGCGATTACGCCTATGTTGGATAATCGCTGTACCATCTTCACAGCGTGCTCTCGATCCCTCGATAAGTTTGATTTCACCAGCCAAGCAACAGCTTCCTTCCCGATGAAACATTCCTTATGCTTCTTCAGGATCCCTTTTCGATCCTGGATGTCTAGATTATCCTTTAGTCGTGTCACGAATTCCAAAAGAGATATTGCATCATACTCTGCTGTGAAAACCTCGAAGGATCCTTCCTGTTTACCACGTAACTCCTCCTTCTTCGCTAATAGAGTGAACGTCTTAGACCGATTTCGGCTACGGGTAGCTGGTGTCGTGGAAGGAGTTTTGATCTTAACATCGCCCTCAGGATCTATTGGAGGCTCGAGTTGAGAACACCGGATCTGTCCCTCACTTTTGGCTATTTCAGTGGTAGACGCAGAAGAGGGAGGGACAGAGGATGTCCGACCTTGAGGGGATTGCTCATCGCTCGTGCGCAGTGTCGATTCTGAAGTCTGCATCGTATCTCCTCCCGCCATAAAAGTATTGGAGGCAATTAATGAGAGAAATGGTGTCCAACACACAGACGAAAGCTCTCATGATCAGAAAATACCCTGCATTCCATGCAATTTCGTATGTAGAGGGAAATCTTGGAAATGTTAGGGACGCGTGAATAAAGCAAACTCTGAATGAGAGCTGGCAGCACACAGAGTTGGATTGGCGTGCACTTGACTACCGTGCGAGATGGGCATCAAACACTTGAGGCATCACTCATCCTCCATGATACTACCGGTGATTCGTTTTGCTTGGAAGAGCAGACGACCTGTGATGGAAGTATTCCGCTTATTTTATAGACCAAAAATTGCGAAATATTTAATTGATTTCATCAGATATTTGCCCGAATAAATTCTTCCAAGGGAGCCTAAGGTGCATTTCTGGGTGACGGGTAATGGGTGACGGAGCCAGCTGTGAACCCTGCACTACCGTAAAAGACACCCTCTCCCTTTTGGAGACCACGAAAGCCGTACGATCTGTCTGTATATTACTCCTCGTATCTCTTTTCGCAACAACCATCGCATTATCCACTCTCTTCCACAGAGTCAATCCGAAGCCTGTCCGTATGAGACTGCCGATGTGCCTTCGTACTGTGCGACCAGCGATGCTACGGCTTTCAAGTAGAATTAAAAGCTCCATCATCCCGCGGCGCCTATTCGCTTCGAATGCACACGCTGAGGGATCTGCCGACTTTGTGAAAGCAGGACTAAAATCCGTAAGGAATAAGATGGAGTCCGTCTGCAAAGAGGTAGGGCACGGTGCAGAGCTGATCGCAGTCAGTAAGACGAAGCCCGTTGAGCTTCTACGCCACGCATACGATGCTGGCCAGCGTGCGTTCGGAGAGAATTACGCTCAGGAGCTGATTGAGAAAGCTCCTCAGATGCCAGACGACACTGAATGGCATTTCATCGGCAAACTTCAGAGCAACAAAATTAACCCTATTCTGAAGGGCGTTCCAAACTTGAAGGCAGTGCATACCGTCCATTCCGAGAAAGTTGCGAGAAAAATTGGAAACGCCTGTAAGACCTTAAACAGAGACTCGATCGATATTTACATACAAGTCGATACCAGTGGCGAGGTGACGAAGAATGGGGTCGATACGGGTGAAGAGCTGGTCAAATTGGCCGAGCTCGTTGCAAGTAGTGAGGAACCATTCGATCGCTTGAAACTTGTGGGATTGATGACAATCGGCGCCCCAGGAGATTTGTCCTGCTTTGATAAGTTGGTCGAAGCTCGGAAAATGGTGGCCTCAAAGCTAGGGGTAGATGCCTCAGATTTGAAGCTTTCGATGGGGATGTCAGGTGATTTTGAAGAGGCCATCAAAAGGGGGAGCAATCTGGTGAGAGTGGGTTCAACCATATTTGGAGCACGTGATTACTCCAAGAAATAAGCCTGAGTTGTAGAATGCGGCCTGGCTAAATGGAGCTATGACTCTTCATATCCTATCTAGCTATCCAAGAAGCGAGGATTGTGTACAACTTTATAAGCTAGCTCCAACATACACGACGAACTACCCGAATTTCGACATGGCATACAATGACTTGTGCAGCTACGACTGCCAATGCAAAGCGAAGCAAAATCTTTTTGCAACAAATCTGGTATGCATATGCATCTAAATATGTGTGTGCACATATAGCTAGATAGCTAGCCAACAACAAAGCATATGTGCTTGTAGCAAAAACATATGGTAATAACTGCTATGTGTGCAAACATTATGTTCACATTTATCTGTGCTGGTGTGCATGTCAGTGTGTCTATCCATGTACGCATCGTAGTGTTTGAGGCTAGGCTACATTGTTAGTACATATGTGTACGTGTGTTGTTGATCACAGCATCTGTCTACTGGGCGCAGCGCATCAGTGTCGCCATCATACTCATACTTGCTATGACAGGACTACAGCTAGATAGTCATATTGCACTTGCCTGCCTGCCCTCGAGATGTATATGTACACATAGCACATGCGTCCCGCACATGAACTACCGTGTAGCGTACGTAGCGGACAAGCGCTACACACAACAATATACAGCCCTTATCGCAATAATACGCTGCATTGCAGAGCCGCAGCTGCAAGTAAAGTATTTTATTTTATGTTGATGAACCGAAACAATGGTTCATTAGTCTAAG